>JANIJG010016783.1:0-59610 GCA_024611175.1 Megaceryle torquata | reverse complement strand
TTTCTTCCTTCCTTTATTTTTTTCTCTCTTTCTTCCTTCCTTTATTTTTTCTCTCTTTCTTCCTTCCTTTATTTTTTTTCTCTTTCTTTCTTCCTTTTTTTTTTTTCTTTTTTTTCCTTTCTTTTTTTTTCTTTTATTTCCTTTCTTTTTTTTTTTTTTCTTTTATTTCCTCTTTTCTCTTTCCTCTCCTTTTCTGTTTCCGTTGCTTTTTTCTTTGCTTTGCTTTTCCCTTTTCCTTTCCCATTTCCCTTTTCCCCTCTTCTCCTTTCCCCTCCCGCCGTTCCTTATCCCCTCGCCGCCCCACAGACTCCCTGGACTAGTTGGGATCGGCCCATCCACTCAGCACCGCGCCGCGGGAAATAAAAAGCAAAATCGAAACCTCTCCCTCACGCGCACCCAAAACGACAGAGCCCGTTTGCCGTGGTACCGCGAGGCGATGCCGTGACTCGGATTCGAACCGAGGTTGCTGCGGCCACAACGCAGAGTACTAACCACTATACGATCACGGCGCGCTACCGGGGCTGTGAGGAAGACCTGGTCGCGGCGTCTCTTAGCGGCTGTCCTGGGGATGACGCGGGTGCTGCTGCTGAACGAGGCTGGAGTGGAGCTAGCACGTTTTCAAGCCCCCGGCAGGTGTGGCCCCTGAGGGGCGTGGCAGGTTCTTTTCCCCCCCCCCCCCGCACACGCCAGGACGGGCTGACGGGCCCTCCCACTCCACACCCTCCCCTCCCAGTTTCGGGAGCTCTAGCACAGAGATGGAGAAGGTGCCGCTCGCTGGGGAGCTGGCGCCGGCAGCGTTTGTGTCTGGGCATCGGGTGGTCTTGGAACCGATCCCGGATGATGTCTGGTGTTGGCACCCTCGGAGCCACATCACTTCACCGTTCCCAGTGGCCAGTGAAAGGATTGATATCCCTGCTCGTTCCCCAGTTGATACACAGAAACTTTAAATCTTGCTAGCCTTACTTGTACTCTTTTCTTAGCCTCACTTGCATAGTTTAGTCATTTGTTGGGTAGAGATGGCAAAGAGGTGTTTTGAAACCTGCGACTTCTTGCTTGGTAAAGATGCCTTGAGATGCTTCATTAAGCCAGAGCACCCCTGATAACAGGGACTCAAGACATCAAGATAAGCACAAAAGAGGACACCAGTGTTAAGATAAGCACCTGAAAACTAATTTAAAGTGATCTTCGTGGAACATTCCAGGGCCGAAGGATGGATGAGCTAACCCCATGACCATATATGGGCAAAGGAACCCCAGAGTTGGAGTAATGAACAGTGTGAGGAAGACTATGAACAACCACCGGAGGGGGAAAAGACCCTAACCCTAATTTTATTACGCATGCTTGGACTATGTAAATGAATTCCAGGAACTCATTAGTGTAAGACAGCCCTTTCCAGGAAATGTGATCAATGTTTTTCAAGTATATCAGACGGTGTGGTTTGCTAATTCGTTGGAGTGCTTATGGAGAACCCCCCAGTGCAATAAAGAATTCCTGATTAATAATTTCGGTTTCTGAGTTTTTCACTGCATCAACAGCAACCCCAGGGAGGTGCCAGCCGGGCACAGGCGCATGGGGATGTGACGCCCGCTGTCCTGCGTGGGAAAATGGTTCCCACCCCACGCTGGCAGGACGTGGGTTCGCAGGCTCCGTCCTTTCTATCCCATGCTGCTCAGGGACCGGGTGACTCCACTTTCCACTGAAGCTGCTTCAGAGGCCATGTGTGCCCAGCTTGTCTCCCAGAAAGCGTTTCCTGGGGTGGGGTAAAGGTTGGATTCCTGCTTTTAAAATTTTCCCTCAAGGTTCATTTTACCTTGGGGATTAAAGTATCCTGGGCAATTTCCTTTGGGCAGCAGGGTGCCCAGGCCTGGCCACCCTGATGGGCACCTTTGTAGGCACCCCAGGAGTGAGCCCCAGGGGGAGCTGGGGTGGCCCCAGCCCTGCAGTGCCCAGCCCAGTTCTTTGGACCGAGCTGTTAATGGGTAACTGAAGCACAGGGTCAGGAGCTGCGTGGCCGGTGGAGCTGGCGGGTGAGCGCCGGGGAACAGTGGGTGCCATGGCAGGGGGGCTGTAGGGCATGGGCAGGGTGCAAGGACATGGGGGGCATGAGGGATGTGGGGCACGAGGACATGGGGGTGTGAGGGTGTGGGGCACAGGAGGTGTGAGGGCATGGGGTGTGGGGACAAAGCACCAAAAAGCCAGGGCGGTCCACAAGGCACAGGAGGGTACGGGGGACATGGGCACGGCATGAGGACATGGGGGTGTGATGGGGTGAGGGAGCAAGTGGGGGGCTACTACCCCACTGATTGGCTGCCTGTCCACTTGGCTCCGTCCCCAAAGGGGAGGGCAGCCAATGAGGCTTCACCAAAACAAAAGGTAGATGAACCATGCATAGGGGTGTTGGCACTGGGGGAGCCCTGGAGGTGGCATCAGCCCAAGGGACCTGGAGGGCACTGAGCTTGGGAGGGGTGGGGAGAGCCAGGAGCCCTGGGGCAGTCCGAGAGACCTGGGAGGTCCCAGAGGGGTTCCTGAGCACTGGTTGTGCTGGAGGGGTCACTAAACCTGGAGGGGACCCAGAGCTTTGCCCCTGAAATGAGGGTGGGCCTAGGGAGGGGGAGTCCTCCTGATCCCTGCCAGGGTCCTGGTGAGGTGTCTCTGAGCTCTGGGTGGTATCACAGGTGCTGGAGGCTCTGGAGGAGGTCTGGGGTCCTATTGTGGCCCTGGGTCCTGCTCTGCTGCCAAGGAACCATGAGCCCAGGGACACACTGGGGGCCAGAAGGCCTCAGCAGTCCCCTTCCTGTCCCATGGAGCCCACCACCACCTTCAGGTGCCATAAGACCTCACACTGAGGGGGATGTTCTCCAAAACTCCTCACCTCCACTTGTTTCTTCTGGGGCTGGGTTGCTCTCTCCTGTAGATACACTCACACTGCAGGAAGCAGGAGATGACTCCGCTATCTCTACCTTCTCCATGCAGACTTCTATGACTCTCCTCCAAAGCAAGGACAACTCCTTACTCCCTTTGTCCTCACACAGAAGTGCTCCTACAGTCAATTGCTACCTGCTCTGAGACTTCTCTACCCTTTTTTCACCGTTTTCCAGGTAGAGGAACTGGGAGGATGTCCAAATGGGATGCTCCAAGGGTTCCTGCCCTGGCATAACAACAGTTCTTCTAGCTTTGCTGTACCAGTTCTCCCAGTATGATCCTCCTTTAGGACCAGTCCCCATGCAAACTACCACTTATTCCTACGCATCTTTCCTGCACTGTACCGGTTATCAACTTGAAAGGACCTTCTTTCTTAGATTACTCAGATGCACCAAGAGCTCTCTCTGCTCTCTCTAAGGGATGCAGACACATTTATTTTTTGCAAAATCCCACTCGCAGAGAGGATTGTGGTGTCTGGTGGCCACTGCCACCAACTTAGAGGAGGAGCATCAGCTCTCCCTGCTGCATCTAATCCTCTCCTGTAATTCCTTGGAAGCAACAGAAGAGCAAAGACTTTCCCAGAGTTACAGGAGAAAAAGGGAGTCAGAACAGAAGCCCCATGGCTTGAGGACCCCATGGCACAGTCCCCTTGATGCGCTGGTGCAGGAACTGCTCTGGCTCTGTACTGCAAAGCCTGTCCTCCTCTTGAAGACTCAAAATTGAAAACTGGGGTTGGATGTTTGTCCATTCCAGAGGTGATCCCATCTTTCTCTTCCCATCCAGAGCTGGTCTATCATGGTGCTGTTTCTCTAATGCATTGAAGCTGTAGCACTTCTGGAGATGGAAGAAAACCAGATAATCCTGGACAACCTTGAGAAGGGCACAGATAACCCAGCTTTCAGCTCCATGGTAAGTCACCCTCTCCCCTCCCATCAGGTACAGGAGCTGCTCAGGGTGCTCCAGCCGACGATGTTTTCCAGGGGGAGAAGAAACTCAAAGAGGAATGTGGTGGTCCATGTGATGAGAGCGAAGAAGAGACAAGAGAAAAAGAGAAAGGGAGATTCTCCTACTACTGCAGGTAGGATAAGCCCTGGAGATGTGCGTATGTAGGATGTTCACAGCCCATCTGCAACCCTTGGGCCGGCAATTCTTCTGGATCGAAACCTGATCTGGGAGCAGAGTAGGGTCATATTGGCCACATACGGGTGACAGTGCCTGCTGCCTCTGTATGGCTTTGTTGGGTGGCAGTGGCAGGTCTCTGTCCCCAGAGATAGCCTCCACTTGTGGTGCTCATGGTGCTTGGGTGTGTGGTGTGGTCTACCCTGCCATAATGGGCCAGCTTGCTCCTCCTGGGAGTAGGCAGCAGGGGTACGCGAGGCCACGACACACCTGCACCACCATGCTGTTGCTTCAGGGTCCCTCTGGGAGGCATGGTCATGACCTGCCTATGTTCAGTTGGGTTGAGTTGATCTTCAGAATCCATCTTCTATGGCCCTCACATCTCTGGCATGTGACTCTCCTCAGGAAGGCCCTGCAGCCGGCATCCAAGGCAAAGCGATTCTGTAAGGCTCATGCTGAGATGCTGAGAAAGGTCATCCTGGGGCTCCTTGGAGTAGGTGAGGACTTCCCAGCACTGAGACTCCATCTCAACATCCTCTTGGCTGGCCTTGGCCCCAGCCTCCAAGCACTGGGCATGGCCACCTGTGTGCAGGATGTAGCTGCTCTCACTAGCCTCAGTGCCTGCCCCCTTCTCACCCCATCACTCCTGTCCATGAGGGCTATCTGCACCTCCCTGTCCTCCTCCCTTTCTCCACCTCCCCAAATGGTTTGTTGTGCCTCTTTGGCTCATTCCATAGCTGAGGTGCCGTCACCAGTGAGCCCGGCTTCTGGGGTGGTGCTCCCTAAGTCCTCCTCACACACAGATAGGAGGCCTCAAGGGTGACCAGGGAAGGACATTTGGAAGAAATGAACCTCATTGTTGGTCCCTGGTTACTGTTACAAATCTGTGATCCTACGGTCCTGATGCTTCTGACCCTTAATGTGCCTTCTCCAGCCTACCTGTGCTACTTTATTGCGGCCTGTTGGCTCAACTTCCAGCGGGCCCTTGCCTTAGTTGTCATGACTGCTGTGGTTGTCTTCTTCATCTGCTGGAGCCTCTTCAAGAAGCACTGTGGGGCAAAGGTATTGCTGCTCCTCAGCCCTGTTGAGAAATGCTTCCAAAAGTCCTGGCTGTGGCTGAAATGGTGAGTCAGGAAAAGACAGGGCCAGATACCTCCCAGAACCAGGGTCCCCTCTCCCGTGGCTGCTCCATCAGTGTGACCACCAGCCAGAGGCGTTGGGCACATGACCTAGTGCCATGCTGGCACCTCAGGAATGATGAACCCAGCCTAGGGATCACTTAGAAGCCATGGCATAGACACTTGCTACTCTGCCTCAGTAGCATGATGCCTACTCACATTTATGTCCGGGCCCCATGTTTCTTCAGATGCATGGACCTTATGGTGACATCTCCCACACAGTTAGCTCCTGCCCTTAGTGGGCTGCTCTCTGCACAGGGACATCTTCTCTGTGATGTCCTGGGATTTCCATTGCAGGGTCCTGTGGGCAGTCATCCTGGGAGGCCTGATCACCTGGCTGGTTTTGGACACCTCCAGAAATCCAGAGCAGCTCATCTCATTAGCTGGCTTCTGCTTTTTGGTGCTGTTCCTATTTGCCTGCTCCAAACACCATGGCGCAGTATGTGTTTTGGGTGTGGCTTGGTCACTGGTCACCTCACAGGAGGTGGCCACCTAGCACTGGGGAACAAGTGCTTCCTTCCCACTGGCACCTCATGATGGCCTGTAGCTGGAGTTCACTGGAGGAAGCTGAAGTCTGGCAGGGCCCCTGGGCAGAGCTGGACTGGTTGGGTGGATGGAACCCCAAAGCCACCTCACTGCTCACCTTCCCATTGCTCAACCCAGGACTGCCCCATGGTGCCTCCACCCTGTTTTCCACCATGTTCCTCATAATGGGTCAGAGACAGAGACCCATCACTAGCCCCATGCCTGAGCTTCAGGTGCCTGTGGGTGGAGGGTGGGCCTGAGCTTTGAGTCGCCTGGATGATTTGGGCAGAAGTGACTCAAGTCCATGATCTACTTCAGTGTTTCGGTCAGTCCTTCCATCTGCCTCGTCCAGAGGTTTAATGAACAAGAGGTTATGATCTGGTGGGTCTGTACAAGCAGTCGAACCATCAGGAGGTCTCTGTGCTTGTCTCCTCCTGGTTAAGCCTGGCTAGTTATTTTCCACCAGCTGATTCCTGAGTCCTGACAACTCATCTTCCTCTGTCATCAACCTAAGTTTGTGGGTTCAGCAGCCCCATGACCCTCTCCCAGGGTCAGTGTCATGGTGTTTGCCATGTGCAGCTTTTGAAAGGGCAGGAGGCCAGGGAGGGAAGTCTGTAGGCTTTGCTAACACCTCAGTCCCTGTTCTGATCTTGGTCCCCAGGTGTCCTGGAGAGCTGTTTTCTGGGGTCTTGGCTTGCAGTTCTTATTTGGACTCTTCGTCCTCCGAACAGACCCTGGCACCCAAGCTTTCCAGTGGCTGGGTGACCAGATCCAGGTACTGCATCTGCTCACCCCACCCCATGTTTGTGCCCTCCATGTAGCTCCCCTTGGGATCAGCAAAAGCAGAGGGTGGCATGGGGCAGAGAATCTGCAGGGACAGCTCACAAACATTTTGGGACTGGAGAAAAGCCAGCTTTTCCCTGGTCTTCTGCAGCAGCACAGAGCCATCAGTGCAATCTCCCTTGCAGGCTGGAGAAGTACCCCATGGTTTGTAGACAGCCCACCAGAATTCTCATCTTAGGTTTCAAAGTAATTCTCTTAAGGGGTTGAACACCAAAAGGGTTGTCAAAGCCTGGCCCAGGCTGCCCAGGGCAGTGGTGGAGTCCCCATCCCTGAAGGGGTTTCCAAGCCATGGAGATGTGGTGCTGAAGGACATGGTTTAGTGGTGCCCTGGTAGTGCTGGCTTAATGGTTGGACTGGATGATCTTAAAGGTCTCTTCCAACCAAAATGATTCCATGTTTCTAAGTGAGCTGTGAGGCTGGGGGTATAGACCCTTGCTAGGTAGAAATAAGATGTCAGGGAAAGAGTTCATGGAGATCTCCAGTCTACCATGTAACTTTTCCACTTGCAGTTCTTCCTGGGCTACACCACAGCTGGCTCCAGCTTCGTCTTCGGGAACACGCTCATTGAAGAAGTCTTTGCATTTCAGGTCAGCCTGGGGTATGGGGAGGGAGAGGCAGAGCCTGGTTTTCTTCTGGTCTGGCTGTCTTGCTGGGTCCTGGAAAGCATGGAGCTAAACACAGCCAAGTTTGCTGCAGCAGAGCTCAACCACCTCAAGGATGGGCCTCCCTCAGCTTTGTAGCCACATGTGGACCTCCTTAGTGCCATGGGGCATTTGCACTGGTTCCTGTTCCTCCTGCCAGCCTGTCCCAGTTGTGGCACCCCCGTAGCATGGGCTGGCTATCCAATGCCATGCCCAGCTCATGGGACAGAGGGGCTTGGTCACCAAGTGTACTTAGATGTGTTGCTCAGCCATCCTGTAACCTTGTGCCCTGGTGCCTTGTCTGCAGACTTTGCCCATTGTTGTCTTCTTCAGTTGTGTGATGTCCATCCTCTACTACCTTGGTGTCATGCAGTGGATCATTGTCAAGGTAGGGCCTCACACCTGGCTCTGGCATGGTGGTGGAAAGGAGAAGAACCTGGTGGATTCTCTGACTACTCTGATCAGCTGAGGGGTGTCCCGGGAAAACTGGCATGGTACTAATTTGGGGTGATTTGTCCTACTTAAACGAATAGACTAAAACCCCCTCTTTCCTGCATGTCCATCTAAGAAAGCTTAGTCCTGGTGCTGATTTTGCTACCTGGTCTGTCGACACTTCCCAACATCCCCTCGGCACAGTTTGAGGGCTAAACACTGCTCTCTTTCATGGGGTGGGTGGCAGAGTGCCAGAAGGCTTTGTGAACACGGTGGCCTTGTCTTTCCCCAGATCTCCTGGCTGCTTCAGGTCTCGATGGGCACCACTTCCACTGAGACCCTGAGTGTGGCAGGGAACATTTTTGTGGGACAGGTAAGGTCCTTGGCAGGAGATCCATATCTTCAGCCCTCACAGCTGAGCCTGCCCTGGAGGAAGGGTCTTCTCCTCCTTTCTCAGGAGACCTGCAGCCCTGCCTGACCCTGCTCTCAAGGACAACAGGGTTTTCTCTCCTGCAGACTGAAGCCCCGCTGCTCATCCGCCCGTATCTTGCAGACATGACCCATTCAGAAATCCACGCTGTGATGACTGGTGGCTTTTCCACCATTGCAGGCAGCGTGATGGGTGCCTACATATCCTTTGGGGTGAGTGCATGAGCAGATGATGCCACATGGGCCCTGCTATGGGGTCCTGACATCCAGGAGCTGCCCTGGACTTGTGGATGGGAGGAGAGCCCCCAGCAGGTGCCCCATGGTCCCCTTCCATAAGCAGGATGAGGGCAGAGTGCCTCCATGTCCAGCCTTACCTTGGCTGGCCTGGCCAGAACCCCAGAAGAACCTCAGATGAACCCTACTGCCAGGTAGAAGGCATTGACATGGGACACTCACCATGTGTCCTCACACAGCAAGCAGGGCAAATCAAACATGGGATGATTTTGCCCGGAAGGATCCTCTGGGGGTTTCTCATCCAACATCTTGCCCAAATGAGGTGATGGCAAATCCCAAGGAGATGCCCAGGTCCTTGTCCAGGTTGGCAGTGAACACCTCCATGGATGGATATCTCCCCACACCTCTCTGGTCCACCCCACAGGTGCCTTAGCCACAGGGAACAAATTTTTCCTGATATCTAACTGGAATTTCCCCATTGAAACTGTGATGTTGTTTCTCACCCTTTCACTGGGTGAGCAGTGTCTGAGCAGTGTCTTCTCTCCAACTGCCTTTTAAGTGGTCAGGAACAGCAAGTGCATCCCCCCAGCCCCCTTTTCTCCCCACTAAACAAGCCCTGCTCCCTCAGCATCGCTTTGGTGGCCTTGTGCCCTGAGACCCTGTGGAGGCCCTCTCCAGTTCATCAGTGTCTCAGCTGTTGGCGTGGTGTCCAGATGTGGCCTCATCAGTGCTCTGTAATGGGGAATAAACCTTCCCCTCGACCTGCTGGCTGCGGTCCTGCTATTTAAACATTAATTAGTCTCCTTAAACAGGGAGCCAAGGGTGAAAGGCCAGAGAAATGAGATGTTGCCACTCAGTGGGCCTGGGAGGGGTGGGGCTGGGAGCCTGGCTCCGTGTCAGAGGGTAGAAGTTCACCATGTTGCACAACCCATGGTTCTGATACTGGTAAAAAAGGACAAGTAAGGGACAAGAATCATCATGATTCTAACAGTGGGAGAGATAAACATCTCTGTGGCTGCAATGGTTGCAGCTCCAGAAGTGCCTCTACCCAGGCTAGCTGCCCTGCGTGCTGTGGATGGCTGAGATGGGAAAAACAGGGACATTTTTCCCACCCTGAGCTGCTCCAAGCATCGCTGGCTGATGCCAGCCCCATGCTGGCGTGCCCTGGGGTGGCACGTCACGAGGCACTGCCTCGCAAGGTGACTAAGCCCACAGTCTGCACGTTGCAGATAGACCCAGCATCGCTGATTGCAGCCTCCGTGATGGCCGCACCCTGTGCCCTCGCCATGTCCAAACTGGTCTGCCCCGAAGTGGAAGAGTCCAAGTTCAAGGGCAAAGCAAGCATCCGCCTCTCCAGGGGGTGAGTGTGAGGAGAGGGATGGTGGTCTGGGACTCCATGCATCCTGCCAGTGCAGGGGCAACCTGGGGGGACACACATGGACATGGGTGGGTGGACATCCACGGAGTAGAGATGACTTTGTGCAGGGGGTGCCTGGCCATGTGAGCCCACTGAGGTTTGTTTCCATGCAGAGAAGAGCAGAACATCCTGGAAGCTGCAAGCAATGGGGCTGCCGCATCTGTGGGGCTTGTGGCCAACATTGCGGCCAACCTCATTGCCTTCTTGGCAGTGCTGGAGTTCATCAACGCTGCCCTGAGCTGGTTTGGGGAGATGGTAGACATCAAGGAGCTCTCCTTCCAGGTATCCCCAGGAGCAGCCCCACGGTCTGGACTGCCAGATACTGTATCTTCCACCCATCCCCACCTTTGCCCACCACGTCAGTAGGTTGCTGAGACCCTTGCTGGGTGTTTGGCAAATGCTGGGAGTGGGTGTCTAAACCAGGGGCTGTGCAGATGGTCAACTCTGAGTTGCTGCCTCCTGGGATGCTTTTCACAGGTGATCTGCTCCTACGTTCTCATGCCTGTGGCCTTTCTCATGGGGGCAGACTGGGCAGACTCTCCACTGGTGGCTGAGCTCTTGGGGATAAAGATCTTCCTGAACGAATTTGTGGCATACCAGCAGCTGGCCACGTACAAGAAGAACCGTCTGTCTGGCCTGGAGGAGTGGGACGGGAGCCAGAAGCAGTGGATATCTGTGAGGGGCACCTGCCACCCTGTTGGGCACAGGGCAGGGATGGAGCCAGCTGAAATGGAACATGGGGCTTGGTGGTGGTGGTGGACAGGCAGGGGGATGATGGTGTTGGGGGTTCAAGGGCACTTATGGCCAACTAGACTTGAATGTTCACTAACTGCTGGGTATAGGTTCATCCTGAAGGAGTCAGTGAAGTCCCTTCCCATCCATCCTGCTCCTTGATGGGGTAGATCATGGTGCTATCGTGCTGCCTGTCCCCCCAGCCCAGCCTCTCCCAGAGGCAGGCTGCCTACCACCTGCATCCTCTTTCCCAAAAATAGCTGATGCGTAAAGGATTGGGGTGGGGAACTTATCTCCCTCATGTCTGGCTGGGCTGGGAGCTATGACATAGTGCTAAGCTCTGGGTGCTCTGAGCCTGCTCCTGGGTGGAGGTGACTGTCCCCTGCCACTGTGCCTTCCAGGAGCGAGCCGAGAGCATTGCCACCTTTGCACTCTGTGGATTCGCCAACCTCAGCTCCATTGGGATCATGCTGGGAGGCCTGGGTGAGTGTGATCCACGTCCCGAGTGCCTGGGCACAATGCAGGGGGATCCTGGGAGCAAGGGCTCAGCTGGGGCAGGAGGGATTTGTTGCCCTTGAGCCACTACATTCAATCTCTGCCAGCTCACAGATAAGAAAGCAGATTTGCACAAGATGATAGGGATGATTTTGCACTGCACCTATGGGCAGGAGCACGTGCACCTCTCACTTCCCAGGTGCCACCCAGCCATGGGGCAAAGAGCAGAATCTCCAGCACTGGGAGTGCCGAGGGCTCTGGTTGATCACCCGTGGGTGTGGGGTGGACACAGCACTTTGCCAGGATGAGCAGTGTGCCCAGTTATGGCTGGATCACAGTGTCCCCCAGACACTAGGGGTTGGGGTGGGCAGGGTATTATGTGGCAGAGCCTGTTGGGGATCTGGGACACGTCTCTCTCTGTTCCCAGCCCAGGGTAGAGCAGGAGGAAGGATCTGAGTCACTGTGGTCTCTGCTTTGCCCCTACAGCCTCCATGGTTCCCCAGCGCAAGGGTGACATCGCCTCCCTCGTGATGCGAGCCCTGCTCACTGGCATCTGTGTCTCCATGCTCAATGCCTGCCTGGCAGGTAGGTGCCTGAAAGGTTCCAGGAAGAACTGGGGAGGGACAGGTGAAGGGCTGAAGAACCCTCAAAGCAGGTGCAGGGATGGGGACTGGACTGGCCTCTCCATGGCCTCCTAATCTGCTACTTTCCCCTCGTGGCTTTGCCAGGGGCGGCCCAAGCCCAATAGCTCTGCTGGGGCAACTCAGACTCATCTGGGCTGGAATGGGGACATTTCAAGGGCACTGCAAGGAGTTCACTGGGGTCACTGCTGCAACCGTCTCAGGGGTGAGGTGGATGGCATGCGAGACCTGCAAGCACAGTCCCAGGTACGGGATTTGCAAGCAAGCATGGTTGGGGTATAGGATTTGCATGCACGGTCCCTCAAGAGCCCCAACCTGGAGACCTTGTCCCCCAGGTCTCCTTCATGTGCCAACGGAGGTGGGTGACTGCGTGGCCTTCTTCAGCACTGCCAACTTCAGCTCTACCAGCTACCCCATGTACACATGCTGCAAGGAGCTCTTTGCCAGGTGTGTGTGAAGTGCCCCAGAGCTACGTGGTCCAGCCCAGGGACCCAGGAGGTGGGTCAGCAGCTCATCCTGACCACACTTCTCTCCTTCCAGCTCGATGTCCAAGAATGGGACACTATCCTTCACGGGAGCCTGGGCCAATCTGTCAGACAGCATGCTGTACCTGACACAGTGCTGTGGGCACTACAACCACACGTCCTGCGCGGGGACAACCTAGAAAGGTGCAGGGAACTGCCCACTCCAGGGGTGAATGCCTGGCACCAAAGGTAGAAAAAGAAACCCATCAGAGACCTCTGTATTTGGTCTTCTTTGCTCCAGTGATGATGGACAGCCATGTGCACCTTGTGACCAGCACTCTCAGATGCTGGCCCCATGGACACAAGAGAACTGGTCCCAAATAAATCATGGCAATCCCCACATGCTTACCCTCAGCCCCCTGCCTGTGGCTGTCCCACACAGCACAAGGTGCTTCGCCCAGGCTGCTCCCCGTGCCCACAGCTGCTGCAGCCACCATTCCCTCAAAGCCAAGCCTTTGCCAGATGCCAGCTTTAGAGTCCAGGCCCAGCCATGCTCTTCTCCCTGGCATGGTGTGGATGGAGGACAAGCCATTTTTTGAAGACATTTCCTTCCCCCAAGCACAAAACCTGCCATGCTTGGGTGCATCTTTTCCGCAGGGACCGCAGCACTGGGGAACAGGCCACTCCTTCTCACTTTATTGCACTCAAGAGCACCCATTTCGCCAATGCTGCCACATTATGTACATCGTTATTTTACAGTGACCCAACAACAACAAAGCACCAGGACCCCAGAGCAACACTGCACTCCCAGCTCCATCCCTTCCCTCCTCTGCCAGGCCACACTGAGCCACTGTTCCGGACACAGCCATGGAGGGTGGCATTGCAGGTGCCCATCACCCTCCTCTGAAGCCTGAGAGAGGGTGATGCTCAGTGGCAAGACAGAGCAGGGGGTCTTTGCAAGCCTCACTGCCTGCGGCCATGCTCCACCGGCTGCTGCACGCCTGTATGAGCTGATGGGCATAAGGGAGGCTTGATGTGACACAGGGAGCTTTATTTTCCAGCACAAGCATCGCTGCCTGTCCGTCACCGCCTCCAGCTGCAAGGCAGTGGGGTCTGAAGCGGGTGCTGCCAGCTGCCACTGGGGTACGGCACGTGCCAAGCAGGGGTGACACAGAGCAAGCATGGCCAGGTCTTGCTGTGGGGCTGGGCAGGGTGTACGGGGTCAGCGTGTGGCAGGTGGGCAAGGAGGGGGGTGAGTCCTGAGGGCTGGACATCAATGTGTGCCAAAGCAGCACCTGGACGGAGGGGAGGTCCCTCCTTTGCCCCGCTCCTGGGTGCCCCATGTGAGGTAGATCATCCTTCCTGTGGCGCTGGCCAGCACCCACAATAACACCACTGCCCTCAGCATCTGCCCGGTGAAGGGGTGGCAGGCTCACCCCAAGGCGTAGGGAAGGCTGGGAGGGCAGGGGTGCAAAACTCCATCCGGTACTGATGCCAGTGCCCTGCCCTGGGACTGGCCCGCACTCCAGAGCCCCACGTGATAGCAGCCAGAGCCCTGCAGCTCACTGATAAAACTCTGCAGCAAAACCTTTCAAATAACAGTGTGCCAGAGCAACTGGGACCGCCTGGGCACTGTTGGGGTTCACATCCTCGACATGGAGCGCTGGCAGGGCTTGGCACGGTTGCTTTATGGAGGACATGAAGAGGGACAGGAGGGCAGTTGGGGCACAGTGCCAGCAAAGCCCAAGGGAGCAGACTTGCATCAGACTTGCATCAGACTTGATGCCTCTGCCTTAAGGAAGACGGACAGAGTGGAGAGAGGAAAGCGATCCTGAGTGTGGTGGGGTACATGGCTCCACAGGCTCCACCACTGGCAGCAGCTCTCGTAGAGGTATTGGCGAGGTGGTCCGCACTGCCCACGGCTGGCAGGCTCCCAGGACCCTGGCCAAGCCGCTCACACTAGCACACACCACACATTGCAAGTGCCGTGGGCCAGGGCGAGAGGGGAGCGGGCAGAGGAGAGCGGGCAGCAGTGGCCGCTGCCGGGGTCTCCCCTTCCCCAGCTGGGTTGGGTGCTGCCTGCGCTCTGCCTGCGGGCTGCTTGGGCTGGGGTCTGGAGCTGGAGGTCCCAGCCACGGCGGCTCTGCCTACTGCAGGTAGTGAGACCTGCCGCTCTCTCCTGACCCGGGTTTAGAGGCTGCTGGGGCCTCTCCTGCTTCTGCAGCTCTCCGGGAGCTCTTGGGGCTCACGGTGGCCTTGCGCATGCCCTGGGGACTCGCCAGTCCCTTCTTCTGGAGCTGAGGGCTGGACTGGGCAGATTTCCTACCCACCGAGGGGCTCTTGGAGCTCTTGGGCTTGACTGGCTCCAACGTCTTCAGGCCCAGGATGCTGCAGTAATGGTTACACTGGTGAGTGGCCACAAACTGCTCCAGAAGGGAGGGGAAGCAGCTTTCCTTCAGCCCCTGGTACCTGCCAACAGAGACATCCTCAGCCCTTGCTTTCACACCAGATATCCCGCTGGGGCAGGAAGCCGAGGACGGAGCCTGGTCATGCTCGGCACTGTGGCCCTTCACCACATGAGTGGCAGAGCTCAGGACATCCAGGGTCACCCCACGCCAGCAGCTCAGTGTTACTCACCCTTTCAGGTTGGTAGCGATCCGCACATTGGTCATTTTCCATCCCACTCCTGCAATGAAAGGGAGGACAACCAGTCTCCGCCCAGAGAAGGACTGGGCACTGGCACCAAGGGCAGGTCATCGCCCCGGGAGCTGAGCTCCCTGGTGCCTGGGGAAAGATGCATGAGGGCAAGGCTGAGGCTTTTTCTCCTGCTTTCAAAGGCCAGAGGGTGGTGAGTGGCCACAGGAATCAGCTCTTTACCTTCCATGTCAGTCACAAGGATATTTCCATTTGTCCACTGGTAGACCCAATGCTGGAAGGTACAGCATTTGAGCGTGATCTCTGACGTGCCTCGTGCCACCAAGCTGCCATCTGTCTCAGTGACACAGTACTGCTCACAGGGCCCGCCCAGGTCCTCCTCCATCGTAGCATAAGGGATGTTGTTGGCCGGTCGGTAAATCAGGTACAGAGGAATTATCCTGAGTGGGAGCGCACAGACAGTCAGCACTGGCTGCTGAGCTGTGCCACCACAGCTAGTGGAGATTCACACCTCAGTCTGCAAGCCTGGATTTTGCCTTCCCTCCCCTGATATCCAGTCCTTTTGAGGGTGGGAGAAGAGTGTGCTGCCCTTCAGAATGTCCCCAGCACCCACGGGAAACCCTCCCACCATCTCCCAGGATGCTCCGCCGGGGTGTGAAGCCAGTGGAGCTTCAGCACCTCAACTTACTCAGGCACTGCTCCAAAATCAGGGACGGCTCGTGCCTCAGCAGCAAAGATCTTGCAGTACTCACGGCTGGAGTTCTGGATTTTACATTCCTGGAGATGCAAACAGAAGAGTCAGGGACCTGTCCTGTCTTGTACCAACGCTTCCCTCGGATCCAACCCCCTGCCTGGCCAGGCATCCCCTAGGACTGCTGCCAATTGTTACTCTGTCCTGGTGGTCAAAGGACAATTGACAGGAAAAACTCCAAGCAGCTTCATGTTTCTCAGAGAGAAAAGCGGAAGCCAAGAATAGCAAGAACACTGCCAGCCTGCAGGGAACATGGCTTGGCCCCTCCAGAGCATTCAAAAAGTGGAAGGAAATAAAGGCAGCAGGCACAGAGCTGGGGATCATGGCACAAACAGAGAGGGAAGATGGTGGGGAGACAGGCTGAGGCTTCCCCACAAGGATGCCCACCTGGATGGTGATATCGTAGTTCTTCTCGATGAGGCTGTTCTCATTCTTGGTCCCAAAGACAATGAAATTGTGCACTTTGATGATGCAGGTGCAGCCGGACTCGAAGATGGGCTCCAGGCCATAGATGGCTCTGGCACGGCAGGCTTTGCGCAGGAAACCAGCATCCACTTCCATGTCCTCACTTACCACACGTCCAAAGAGCTTATCCCCCCAGTAGCCAGCGTCAGCCAAACCCTTCGCAAACACCATAGGCGTCATCTCGATCTCCTCTCCAACTGGCAGGGGGGAAGAGCTGGTGAGGGGGGGGACAATGCAGGCATATCCTGCTCCTGCCACAGAGCTGCTGGCCCCCTGCACAGCAAGGAGCAGCAGTTGCAACTCATTGGCACGTGGCCCTTACCTTCAATCTCTTCCCGCAAGATAAATCCTGACAGCACTAGAGGAGACAAGAAAACAAAGTTGCCAAGGTCCTGCCAGGAACCCAGCCTGCCCCATGCACTCCCACCCCAAGGGACAGCAAGGACAACAGTGTGAACCTCTCCTAAATTAGCAAGTGGAGACAGAGGTACCTTGCAGAGGTGGTGGTATGGGGTGTGCAAGGCTTCCCCTTCCACAGCCCAGCACCAAGCCCTCTCTGCGGTTTGCCACATTGCCCCATGGTACTCCTGGGCATCTGGGGGAGCTGCCAGGCTGCTAAGGGCTCCTCACCTTCTGGGCTGAGCAGGAAATCCGTGGAGTCAGTGCCATACTCGTTGCTGATCACGCACCGGTAGAACCCGCAGTCTTTCTGGGACACCTGCACAACAGCCAAGGCTGCCTGGCCTTCTTCACCAGCGCTGGAAGAAAGGGGATCATGGGCTGAGTGCCATGTGACGCATGAGGGCATTCACGAGCCTTGAGATGGGCACTGCAAGGGGACAATGGGATTCCCTTGGAGGGCTGGGAGAGGCCTACAAAGGAAGCCAGCCCCAGGACATTGCAGCTGGTCCCCTGGCACCTCATGGCACCAGGAATCCTGCCCCGCAGTTTGTACTGACAGAGATGCTCATCTGCCAATCAAATTCTGTAAAATCTGCCCAGGATTGGGCTACAGTCTGATGAAGTACTTGTGTCGCTGGGTAAGGGCTGTGCTTGAGCAAACAGACCCACATCTGGATGGGATGGTTGGAGGCCAAACAGCCACAAAGGTGTCCAGCTTCATTTCCAGCTGTTCACAAGCGAAGGCAGACACCACTTCCCATCCCACAGCCTGCCCCACTCCAAGGGACCGGCAAAGCACAAGCTCTGTATCAGCAGGCTGCTGGGCTTCTCCAACCTGCAGCACCAAGCTCTGTATCAGCAGGCTGCTGGGCTTCTCCAACCTGCAGCAGCAAGCTTTGGGCTGTCAGTTTCTCTGGCCAAGGGGCCACACACTGGGCAGACAAGTCTGTCTCCACTAGAACCAAAGGGCTATTTCTGCCCTGCATGGCCAGCATGAACCATGATGATGGATTGCAGAGGGAAGAGGTTGGGATCCTCGTCCTAAGCCAAACTGGCTGAGCAGGATCAGCTCTGGTCAGCCACTCCTGTACCATCTGCCCCAGGTCAAATATCTGACACAGGAGATCATTTCTGTCCTAGAAGCACCTCCTTTTGCCTGATCATTACAAAGGGAGTTCAAGGGATGCTCAAAGGCATCAGGCAAACAATGTCCAATGTTCTCACACAAGCTCCCCTGGGCTTGAGAACAAATCATTCTCCATAATGTGCCCAAAGGAGCATACAGGATACAAGAAGCCACTCAGCTGTCACAACACATTCTCCCTGTGCAAAGGCAGTGGCCAAGGGACAGAGAGAGCACAGCCCTTTCCCTGCTGGTGTTCACCGGTGGTGGTTGCATGGAGGCACCTGCTTGGGACCAGTGAACAGACCCTCCCAGCACAGCTGCCACATTCACAGGTATGACCTGAGGTGACAGTTTTGTAGGTCATACTCAGGTCTCAAACTCTGCGATAGGCACAGCACCTTCCCTGCCCTCCCTGAGGGTTGGCTTCAGCCCCTGCCCTCCCCAGGGATCTGCTACTAAAAGCCATTGAGCCAGGCTCCAGATGGAGCATCAAGAGGACAAATTTGGCAGCAGTTCTCCATCTGGACAATCCCTTCCTCCCTGGGCACTGAGAAGATAAAAGTCCAGAATGTGGACAAGCCGTGCACTGAGCTTCCCATGCAGTCTTAACAGAAGGGGCACCTTCACCCCTGAGCACACCAGGAGCTGAATTTAACACAT
The DNA here is from genome assembly GCA_024611175.1 of Megaceryle torquata. Taxonomy (NCBI): domain Eukaryota; kingdom Metazoa; phylum Chordata; class Aves; order Coraciiformes; family Cerylidae; genus Megaceryle; species Megaceryle torquata. The sequence continues at coordinate 41,479 of JANIJG010016783.1, read as the reverse complement.
GAGCAAGGACTACAATGAAGCAGAGCTGGCAAGTTACCTCCTTTGGGCTTCTGCTACGGGGATCTCATCCTTGTACCACATCAGCTTAGAGTCACTCAAAATATTGAAGAACTGGCACCAAAGTTTCAGGTTTCCTGATGCATCGGAAAATTGTTCTGCCCTGATCTTACGAATCACCTGTGGAGCTAAGGACAGGGAGCAAAGAGATCAGTGGTGAGACACATGGTGCTGGCTGCAGCAACAAAGACAGGCCAGCCCACCTGAGCACTGCTGCTTAGGACTTTAGTGCTGGGTATCACACGTATGGTAGCACAGCCTGGTGTAACGTGCAGGACTAGGGCACGGACTGTCCCTCAGGACTGGGCATTGGGGAGGCCACCTCTCAAATCCGAGGTTCAGTTTTGGGTCCCTGACTCCCAGAAGGACATTGAGGGGTTGGAGCATGGCCAGAGAAGGGCAACAGAGCTGAGGAAGGGTCTAGAGCAGAAGTCTGGTGAGGAGCAGCTGAGGGACCTGGGCTTGTTCAGCCTGGAGAAAAGGAGGCTCAGGGGAGACCTTCTCCCTCTCCACAACTCCCTGACAGGAGGTTGGAGCCAGGTGGGGTCGGTCTCTTCTCCTAAGGAACAAGCACCAGGACAAGACGAATCAGCCTCAAGTTGCTCCAGGTGAGGTTGGACCTGAGGAACAATTTCTTCCCCACAAGGGTTGTCCAGGCCTGGCCCAGGCTGCCCAGGGCACTGGTGGAGTCCCCGTCCCTGGAGGGGTTTCCAAGCTGTGGAGATGTGGTGCTGAGGGCCATGGTTTAGTGGTGACCTGGCAGTGCTGGGTTAATAGCTGGACTTGAAGATCTTAAAGGTCTCTTCCAACCAAAACAACTCTGTGATTCTATGAACACTGCCTTCCCAGGGAAGGTGTCTGAGCTCTGCATGAATAATGCAGCAGGATGCAGGTGGTCCGAATTCATTCCCCAGAGCAGCCCAGCAATATCTAGTGAGGCTCAGCCAGAGGTAACACAGGAAAACACTTCACAATGTTGGAGAAAATATTTATCTACCAAAGGAGGGATTTACCAAGGTTACCCTTGTTTTGCAAGAGCACTGATCACTGCGAGATTATCACCCAGCTCCCACAAGCACTTCAACACCAGGATTAGGCCTTTTCTAATTCAATGCCATGAGGGATCAAATTATCGTTGACCACAGAAGTTGAAAAGGAACATGCACCCTGCTGATGCCCACTGGACCCCTGACCAGCACGAGGCATGGTGAGGACCAGGTCATGGAGACCAAGAACAAGAGGATTATATGATTCCTTTGGCCAGGGAAGCCCATCCAGGCTGTGGAGACAGCCAGTCTCAGCGTTGCTGTTTCTCACACTCTTCCACCCTCCCTGCACTAGGGAAGAAGTCTCGAGATGGCTTGTGGCCTTCACACGGCCAAAGGGTGATGCTGAAAACCCTGCAAATGTACAAAACTCACGTAGCCCCAACTGACTACCACTGGCCCAGTCGCCCAGGCTTCCTTTGTAGGCAACAAGGAAACATGGTTCATGGGGATTACCTCTCCCTTACCTTTAAATGGGTTGTTTGCTTTCTTGGACTCTGCTGGCTGCACTTCCGGCTTAGCATCTTCAGGGACCTCAGGGTCACCACTGCTGTCACCCGTGGGCTCCTCGTACAGCTTAGGAACCTCCAACGTGGCCATCTTCCTTGTGAGGGTTGGTGAGCGCTGCTCTGTGGGAGGGGAGGGAGCCAGGGCAGGCGACTGCAACAGGGCCGTGTTCTTCCTGGATTGCTGTGGTGAAATGGTAGGACTTCTCCCATGCCCTGGGCTCTCCAGGGACTCCTCTTCTTCCTCCACCACCTGCTTGTTTTTTGGCAGGTATATTTTGCGCCGGGCCCCAGAAGCAAGCTCCTCTGGCGTGGCACAAGGTAGTGCTGCCAGAGGGTCACCTGGGCTCTCTTCTTCAGGGCTCGCGGAAGGCAAATCAGAAATGTTGTTAGGAGGCTGCCCAGCTCCTGCTGCTGGTGGCATGCTGCCCACCACGATGGAGGGCACAGAGAGCTGGGGTGGACCCTCCACCTCAGGAGAGACCCGGGTACGTCTCTTTGGTGGCACAGGCCTGGAAGCCAGCATCTCCTTGCTGGTAACGAATTCCTCGTTAATCATGCCTGTGATCCGCCGGGATGTCCGGGGGGTCAAAGGCAGGTTCTCTGCTGTCTGGAAGAGCTGATTGTTTTGTACTTTTTCCAAAACTCTCCTTGAGGTGCGGGGGCTCAGGCCTGCAATGCCTATCTCCGGGAGCATGGCTTCCTCTGCATCAGGCTGTTCCTTGGCCCTGGGGTCACTGTCTTCTTTCGTGGCATCCTTATTGCTATCTGACATTTTCAAAAGCAGCAGCAGATAGTTCTTCAAGGAGGAAACAAGGTTTTTGTGCTGCATCTTCTCCTCCAAAGACATCTCCTGAGGTTTCTTGGGGCTAGGCAGGACCAGTGGTACTTGTGGCTGAACCTCAGCACCTCCTTCAAAAGTGCCTGAAGGTGTTTCCAGTTCCTGGTGTAGAGCTGTGGCTGTTTGCTCTTGTCCTTCCTTCCCCTGAGGTCCCATAGGCACTGGTTTGACAGTCTCCTCCCATAATATGGTGGCTGAAAGATTCTCCTGTGGAGCAGGTCCACCTGCCTGTTTGATTTCTACTTCTCTGCTCACAGGAGGCAGCAGCTGGGCTCCAGATGGAACCTCTCCTGCTGTGGTCTCCATCCGTGGGGCACTGTGAGGTGCAAGAGGTGCCTCCTGAGCCACCAACATCCCCGTTGCAGGATCGGGAAGTGGATCTTCCTTGGCCAGTCGAACTGAGGCAGGAGCTGGTGTTTTGGTGTCCTGATGTCCTAAAGGTGTCCCTCCCATCTCCCTGTCTGCAGACTTGGGAGACACCTCTGCCACATTGCTCCCTCCTGCCTCTGCACTGGGAAGATGGACTGGAAGGATCCCAGACAGCTCTGCTCCTGCCTCTTTGCTCTCACCATCCTTGACTGCTGTCTGATGTGTGATGTGCTCAAGAGGAAGGTTTTCTCCAGACTCTGGAGGACTCAATTTCTTTAGCAATGTCTCTTCTTTTCCTTGGCTTTTGTCCTCTTGATTTAACAGTCCCTGTTGGGTCTCTCTGCCTGCAAAAGCATGGGAATGTCCTTCTGCCTGCTGCTTAGAGGGAGGGTGCTCTTTACTGGACTGTACATGGTCTGGAGAAGGTGCTGGTGGCTTTGGTGGCACTTGAGGCCTCAGCCGAGGATTCACCCTTTTCCCAGCCCCTGTGGTCTCCTGGCAGAGAGGCAGCTCTTTCCTGAGCTCCTCTAACTGACTGCCTTGCTGACCAGTCTCTGCAGTGGGACCGGACACTGCATGTTTTAGGTCTCTAGAAGACTGTCCCATGGTTGCTGCAACCTATTAAAAAAATAGAAAATAGAAAATAAGCATCATTTTACTGCCTGGGCCTGCTTTGTGGTTCTTGTGGTCCATCTGTACCATATGGCACTGTCCAGTTTCTGCTTGAATCAACCATTAACCTGCTATTGCTGATACTCACTCATCCAGGGCCTCCTGGCTCCACCACCGTTCCATAGGAGTGGGTCCCACAGCCCCCTGTCACACTGCACAAAACAATTTTTCTTTTAATTGGCTCCAACTCTTCTGTCTCTTCAATGCCTCAGTTGTGCACAAAGAGGCAGGAGAACTGCCCCTCTCCAAAACATTCAGGGGCTTTTAACTCAATCTCCCCTGACACGGTGCCTTGCCAAGGAGCAACACTTTCCCGTTCTTACCAGCTGTTGCCAAGAGTTGTATCATTTCCTTGCTCTTTTAATACTCAGTGCTCCCCTGATACTCCTTATCTGCACTCTCCCCTCTTAGATGGGGCAATGGGCCTGTCACCTGCTAGCTAGATGAGGATGCTCCAAATGATTTATGAGGAAACCATACACCCTGACGTTATCTGCAGTATTTGATCATCTTGTTTCTTGGACATTCAGGAAGCTCAAATGTTTCTGACTGCAGCTGCACACCAGCAGATGTTTCAGCAAGCCACCTGCTGCAATGGCCAAGCTTTATCCTGAGGAGACCTGGACAAATCCTCCAGCCAAGGGGCACTATATTTTGTAGCATAAGGCTCAGGGAAGGCAGTGACACCACCAATAGACACTGCCTGGCTGATGCTCAGCTACCAACATCAGGACAATTGCACGGGAACAACAGGTTCCCCACCCGTCCCAGAGGATCTGCAGCTAAGGTTTTTCTCCTCAGGCCTCTTGACTTGAGCTTTAAGCTTCCAAACTGAGGTCCATGGGAACAGAGGGCTGTGGCACTTTGCCCTTCTATTTTGTGCCACTTTGGCTTTGTTCGAATGCTTGGAAAAACCAGGAAAGATAATGCTGGTGTCCCAGCAAGCCCTTCCCCAAGCAATTATTACAGCAATGTGAATATAAAAAAATAATATAATTTTTAAATAAATAAATAAAATCATCAGTTTCAAAGTTAGGCAAGAGCTGTCACCAGGTAAATGCAGTTTCTTCTCCGCTCTTGTGTGTGAGGATGTTCAGAGCTCGGCATTTTGCAAAGCTCTTCTGCTAGGGATAAATCCAGCTCAAAAGAGAAGGCCTGAGCATGAGGCCCAGCTAGGTCCCAAGGCCAGAAAAACACTCATGCTACGACCCTGACTTGTTTAAGGGAAAGATTAAAAAGACAAGCAATCTGTGTCCTGAGGAGGGAAAATATCCCCAAACACATCCGGAGGCAGCTTTAACAGGCTTTAAAATAGCTTATTTGATCACACAAAAGCCTGAGCACTTACTCCAGCACCACCAAGTAGCTGAAGCATTCAAATTCAAATCAAGAGTCTTCCCTTTTGTCTACTCAAAAGCAACCAGCTGACAAGTTACAGGTTTCCCTCTGTGAGTGTGGGTTTGCAGAGGAAAGCTCCTTGATGCCTGTCAAGGGCTCAGGGTTGACAGTCCAAGTCTGGCTACTACACACCCAACACTTTCCACCCTCCTGAAGAGCAAGGGGTGTAAAAATGAGCATAGAGGGTGAAAACAAATTGCTTTGCCACGGTCTCAGCAATAATTTCTGCAGCAATATGTGATGCTGATGGGTCAGGTTAAAGATGGGTTCAGGGCACTGCACCATGGTAAGGCCAAGACCCAGATAGTTTCTCACCAGTGAATGGTTCTTCTACCTCATTTTTTTTTCACTGTCCCACTTTCTGCATTGTGGATGTTTCCACATCCTGAAATATTTTTATTACCCACCAAGGGGGATGTGGTGCACCTGGAGGGCCTCCTCTGATGGCCTTGACCTGTACTGAAAGTATGCACCTACCATAGTTTAAGGACCCAATCCTGATGGCACCTGTAAATTGGACTTAGAGAACCTTTTACCACAGAAGGGGTCATTAAAGGAAAAAGAAAGAAAGGAAAGGAAAAAAAAAAAAAGCCTGGTGGCTTCCAGTCTAATATTTTCATGGAAAATGCTTCAGGTTAAGTGACAAAAATAGAAGTTGACTAAAAGATACGGTGAGGGTCAGGAGCAGGTGCTGTGCCCTGGAGCTGCATTACCACCACAATCAGTCTCCAAAAGAGTTTTTCCAACAGGGAAGAGCCAAAAAAATAGCTCGGATCTACTGTACACATCTTGCACTGTAAACAAAATTCAACGCCCTGCGTGGTGCTGCTCGCTTGGCGTACCTGGCACGCTGCGCTCATTTGCATGGGGGGGGCTCATTAAACACCAGCTGAAGTTTGGGCTCAACTGCTAAACTGAACAGATGTCATCAGCCTGTCGTCCACACAGTGTATCCACCCCCAACTATAAATAGCCCTTCAGCACTCCCTGATTAACTGACTTGGAAACATTTCGCATGAGGTCAGCCTGCCAATTAAACAGGAGAGCTCACAGCGTGCCCCAGGATACCCAGAGACCAGCTGCTTGGCCGGAGGGCGCTGACGTACATCTCTCCTCACCACTTTGTCTGACATTTATTTGGAGATGGGGTGGAAGCTCTGCTGTCTGGGCACACAAAGTCCAGAAAGCCCTTTTTCCTGTGTGCTTTTGCCACTGGAGACCTAGGAAGCCTTGGCAGCAGGTCCCTTGGGGTACACGCAGCCTCCTGAGGTTGGTGCCACAATACAACCGTGAGGGCACCAATATTTTCTGTTTGCAACCCCTGAGTTGACTGCGTGCTGTCCTAGTTACCTCTGGACCAACGGCTTTGTTTCCCTCCAACTTCTGTGCTTGGTGGTGGCCTCTTTGTCCCTTGGACGGCACAGGTCCTGCCTGCAACACATCTGAGGATGGGGGGGCATCCTCCGTCTGTCTGCTGACTTCCACTTCCTTGGCTCCTGCCTCCTCCTTCCCTGCTGCCGGCTTCACTTGCTTGTCAAAAAACATCTCTTTCAATGAGAAGTGCACGTCGCCATTGATTTCAGCATCCTGCTTCACACCTTTCACGGGCTCTTTGGGTTTTGGACTGGTTTCCACTTCTTGATCGTTCACCACCCTCAAACGTGCGTTCCTGCGTAAGGCGACAGGAGGGGCAAACCTTGGATTTGCAGAGGGGTTGGCCCTGTCTCGTCCACTTTCTTCTCGCTTGGAAACTTCCTGCTTTGCTGCTGGAGGAGCATCCACCTTCTTTTTCTTTTTAGCTGCAGAGTCTTTCGGCACTGGCTTAATCGCCATGTCCTCCACCGTCTCGTACATGTACTTGAGGAAGCTCTGCCCATTCTCCTCCACGCTTTCCAAAGAGGCATCTCCGTTGGTGGTCACCTCTCCTTTCAAAGGTGCTACCAGCTTGTTTGGAAAGCCTGGCATCACGCTGACCGGCTGCTCCTTTGGCTCCACAATATCCTCATGTAATCTGGACTGGGAATCAGCAACGTGCACTTTTGCTGCATCCTCCTTCTCCCATGGAGAGACTCCTGACCGGAGATTAAGATCCCTGGCCAGCCTCCGCTTTCTCTGGAGCCGATCGGGGCTCATTCCCTGCAATTTCTCCACCTCCACATTTTCTTTCCCTCGTTTCTTGCCCTGTTCTATCTCTCGCAGCTTTTCTGCAGCTTTTCTCTTGATTTTGTCAAACCACCTCTGATGGATTTTGAACTCAGTCATGGTTCCCACTTCCAGCACACCAGAGCAGGACACGATGCCTTTGTTATTTCTAGCTGAGGCCTGGTAAATGCCTGCATCTTCTTCTCGGCACCTGGAAACCAAAAGCTCTGCGTGAGACCTGCCCATCCTCCCCAGGCTCTACCACTGGGCTGCTCCAGAGGGGCCCTTGAGGAGCCTGCAGTAGGTCTGAAGGTCTGGGGCTGGCCTCCGTCCCCAGGCCCTGCCTGTTCTCAGCACTAGCAGATAAGCAATTTGAACATTAAATTGGTGCCCAGCTCCTGCCCGGGCTGTAACTCTGGTAAGAGAGGGCTGTGATGGAGGAGGAAGAACTACCATCAGGCTTCCTGACTGTTCTCAGCCACGTTCCTTTGCAGGATCTTCTCCTCTCAGCTCTTCCCAGCCTACATGACATTTTTGTTCTTCCTTCACCCTGCTGCCTTGCTCAAGTCTTCCCACCCCATTTCACAGGCACCAGCATGAGCGTGTGCATGCTGTCACTACTGTCACCTCTCGGAGGCACCTGACCCATGGAGATCCCTGCTCCTGGGAGACGTAAGCCAGCTTCTGGAGGAAAGCTGAAGCACACCTTGGGGTAGCAGAAAAGCCCAGGCTAGAAGAACAAGGATGACAGGGCCACCAGCAATATCAATATTCTGCACTTTCAGACAGTGCCGCACCTCTCTGACATCCCAAATCCAGGGCTTGAGGTGTGACAGGTCTCTTCTTGCTGGGGACACGGTTTGCCTGTCTCTCCAGAAAGAAAGTCCTTGTTTAAGGTTAAAACAAGCAGGTAGTCAGGGATGAATAAAGGAGGCCCTTGGCTCCATTAGTTGAGTGCCAGAGCAGCCCCTTCCTTCCCTGACCTCATGCTGAGAGCTAGGAAAGGCCATCCTGGGACAGGGCTGCAGCACCATCCTCTCTCTGCCCTTGCTTCGGACACTCCTATGAACTGTTCCAGTCCTTGTCCTGCCTGATTCCCTGGAAAATCATCCCTGAAGGCAGCCAGTGCTTTCCCTTTCCTCACCTTTCCTCACCCTAACACTCAGCTCCTGTCTGGTGCAGCCATAGTACACACTGCTACCAGCACTGGAAGGCTCCAGAGAGAAGCTGGAGCTTCTCTCCTGACCCTCCTGATGTTTCTGTCATGGATGCAGTAATGTATCTCATAGCAATGTAATCAGGGACCCATCACAGCAAAGAGCTGAAGGGGAAGGGACAGCCAAGAACATCACAGTGGGGAGCAGAAGGGCCAGGCATGGGTGCTGTGAGATTACTGCTGACACTGAAAAGAAGCTCAGAGCTCTCACCACCAAAGCCAACCGCTCTCCAGCTTCTTCACTCACTTGTACAGCTGCAGGGTGTGGCGATTTCCATGACGGAGTATCTCGTACTTGGGTAAGCCACAGTAGCGGTCCATCTCTTTGTCATCCTTATACCATGTCACCTCCGGCTGCGGGTATCCTGAAGAGGAGACAGATGGTACATCAGGGTGTGAAACACTGCAACCAGTAGCAGGACAAGTCTGCTCTGGTGGGGACAAGGGACCAACAGCAAAACGAAATGCTCTGTCGGAATAGGATATGTGTTATTCTGGGCTTGCTGCATTCTTTAAATCACACGGGCAGAAAAAGTATTGTGAGTGGAAACCTGATGGGCTTATCTGAGTCTTTTATCACTCCTAGGAATAGAGCTATTTTTGAGAAGAAAATCCCAGTGCTTCATTCCTGAATGGAGGGAAGCAGATCACATGACCGTCTCCTGTAACGCTGGCCGGGAGAAGAAGGTGAGCACGCTGTCACTTTTATCTGAAGGGACACATTTTGATGAGACTAAGGCTAAGGTTAGAAAACAGGCACTAGCCCCACCATGGAGCTCACAGCATTTCACTCAGTCTCACAGCCTGAAAGCCGATCCAAAAGTTTCCATTAACCAGAAACAACCCTGATTGCATCACAGCCAGCTTGGAGTCCTACAAATGTCACTTGACAACAGATGTCACCTGCCTTTTCAGTAGAATGACATCATGAAGTGTGTGACTGGCTGACTAACAGGACGGGTGCACAGCCACGTTCCCTGCCACCAACAGAGGTGGTGGATCAGCATGAGTGCACCACGTGGACCAGTGCTAGCCACGGACCTCCTCTGCCACTGACAGCAGCTCTAGCTCAGAATAAGAGGAAAATTTGTTGTTTCGGGGGAAAACTGCTTGAGTCAGTGGCCAGCTTTGGTCACTGTACTTCACACAGGGCTCCCAGCATGGCCAAGCTGATCCTAAGGGCCTGAGATAAAAGTTTCAATGATCACATCACGCCTCCAACTTAAGTCCATGAGCTCAACAGTTGTTTGAAGCCACAAGCTTATCACCAGCAAATGTCCCTGCTGGCTTTCCATGCTGCCCAAGGGAAGGAGCCCTGCATGATGCTTACCTCCATCAGTCCTCAAAGGTCACCCCACAAGCCCCCACAAGCCAAGCCCCTCGAATACAGCCAAACTCAGTTCTCACAGACAACCCTGATGTGAGGCCAGCAAGGACACTCTAGGAATGGCCAAAGCTTCCAGACTTGACAGCTCTGAAGCAGAGAGAGAGAGCACCACCTGTCTATCCTGGATACTTCCCAGCTGCCAACACACAGAGTTGACCACAGGGCTGACCAAGACCCTCTTCATCTCCAGGGTGAGAAGCCTCCTATTTGGTCCATCCTGTAGCAATGCCTGAGCCCAGCTCACACCTGCTCCCATGAAGTGAGTGCAAAAGACCAGGAGCAAAGACTCATCAGCAGGAAATCACCCTGGGTTTGGCCAATTCAAAGTGCCTTTGACCAGAAAAGCCGCTTGTGCCAAATCTCCTCCTTGTGCATTGCTTGACTCTCCCCACCTCAATCTGCTCTTCTGATACACCCATCCCTTGCTTGTCCCCTGGCCCCTTGAGGGACTTCGCTCACTGGAACCAGACAGAGCTGGGGAAAGAGTTTCAGAAGAGTTTTCCTTTCCTGCTCTCCTCCATGAACAGCCATCCCCACAGGCCAGACACCCACATACCAGGTTTTACTCTACTATCTGAGTCTCTTACTCTGCACTGCCCCTGGCATCTCCCCTCTCCATCCTCGCTGCCTGTGCATCTTCCATATCCTTTGCTGCTTCATTCCCTTCCCACTGCTGCAATCAGCAGCTTTGGTTTTCTGTTGGTTCATGCCTCATTCCTCCTCTTCTGCAGGAAGCCAAGTTGTAACTTTCTCCTGAAGGCTGCCTTAGAGAGGTTGTGAAATCTCCTTGTCTGCAGAGATTCCAAACCCACCTGGATGCGATTCTGGGCAACCTGATCTCAGTGAATCTGCTTTAGCAGGTGGGTTGGACAAGATGATGTCCAGAGGTCCCTTCCAACCTCCACCAGTCCATGATTCTGTGTGATTCTTCCTGTAAAGCTCTCCATCCTTGCCTTTGGTCCCCATCTCACCATGGTCTGCTCCTTGCTGCTGCTCTGGCTCTCCAAACCGGTTTCTAGAAGTGTAAAGCTCCCAGATACTTGTGGCTGAAGCCACAACTGTTGCTAACCAGAGGAGGTCACGAGAGTATCCCAGTGATGGGATCACCAGGGATTGATGCTCCTGCTTCTATTTTCCATAAATATTAGCCAATGAATGTACTTGGCAGCAAGACTCTGGGATGAATAAGCCTGTGGCAGTTTCTTTCTGCTCCAGGGATGAGGAAAAAAGCAATCTTTATACACAGCTCAACCTTTGCCCAGAGCAATCCCTCCCTTCCCAAGGTCTGTTCTGCAGGCGAGACCTTCAGGAGGCCCCCACGGATAGTACTGCAGGGAGCTGGCAGGTAGATTGTCCTAATACCCTGCAAACAGCAATTGCAGCCCTTCATTCTGGGAACTGAGAGCCTATCATTTCCAAGAAGCCCCGCAATGTCCCCCTGTGGCCTCTGCAGCTGATTCCCTTTCCCAGCTGACATCTGCCAGAAAGAGCTGCAATTTCGGTAGCTGTGCTGCGCCTCCACGACAGGCTTTCCATCCTGCTAATCCCAAACTCCCTTTGACCTGCAGTACTTGAGTCCTTGAGGCTACCTGCTCCCTAGTGGGGGCTACCGCTGTACCAGCGCTGGCAAGGAAGGACCACACGCTCCAGCCTGCAGTGAAAGGGAGCTACGGGCTGGAAACCTGCAGGCAGAGGGATGCTGAAAGGCTTCCCACCTCCCACGCAGAAAGAGCGGCTGCAGCTGCCCGTTCAGACACCAGCCCCCCCTCCCCAGGGGCTGTAACCGAAGACAAGCAGGGGAGGGAGAGATGCCTGCACAGGGACAAGGCTCCCTGGCACGCCCTGAGCTCTGCTGGGGAGGTGAGCCGCTGCTGACATCCATCTCCAGGCTGCCCAGCAAAGAAATCCCCCTGCTCTGCGGGTGGGGGGTCGGCAGCGCTCCCCGCGTGTCATCCCGTGACATCTGCAGCTTGCACAAGGGGGCCGTTTCAAGGTGCCAGTTGGACGGGAGGGCTGAGCTGAGGGTGCTGGATGCCCACCCTTAGCAGAAACGTCCTGCAGGACAGAGCAGCCATTCATAAATCTTCTGAAACCCGGCGCTCCCGCACAGCTGGTGCTGAGAGGGATTTGCCAGCAGCTGGTCCCCTGCGTCCACCAGCCAGTGCCCCACAGTTGCAGACAGAGTGGTGTTGGGTGTTCCTGTGGAGGATGCAGGTGTCTGCTGAACATTTTTGAGCCCAGCAAAAGTTTTGCAAAAGCTTCTTCCAGCAGCACTGCTCCAGTCACTGTCCAGGACCCATGAGACAGCCAGGACTATTATTTTTTTCATGGAGATTGCACATTTAGATGAAACATTCTTTTTCCCAGAGCTGTTAAAAGTCTGAGAAGCCTTCAGAGCTTTGGTGACCTTATCCAAAACAATTCTTGCAATGGTTATCTAGAGAATTTCTGTTTAAAGCAACTTCCTTTTTTGATTTTTTTTTTTTTTTTTTTTTTTTTTTTTTTTTTTTTTGGGGGGGGGGGGGGGGGGGGGGTTTGTTTTTTGAACCTTGGGAAGGTGGAAAGGGGTTAGAACAATGACACAAAATCTCCACCGTTTTCTGTTTCTGCTCTACACAAGTTCTGTGGAATGGGGGCTTCAGGCAGTTTGGGAAGGAAAAGTCATGGTAAGATCTCGTCCTCTATGGAGTTACACCTCCCCATCACCTGAAGACAAGGAGGCTTCCAGTAATGCTGACAGGAGAAGACACGCACAAAGAGCAGTAGCTCTCCATGCCACCAATCTGTTCGCTCAGGCTGCCCCAAATCCAAGCGTCTTCATATCCAACCAGCCTGCTCTCCACTCTTGTACTCACTACTCATCTCCAAACCCACCCATCCGCCCCTCTCGCAGCCCCTGCATTTATCCAGACATCCTTTGTCCAAGCACTTCACTTGTCCTTCAAATATTTCCCTAAGAGGGCCACCACAGATATAACAATTTGAACTCCTTTATGCTTAAAATCCTCACCCACTAAGCACGGGACTGTCTGCTCATCTTACCCCAACTCTTTTCCCCAAGCCATAGGCAGAGCCCTTTCCCTTCTACACAATAAAACAAGATGGGACTGAGTTCCTGAGCTGATGATTTCTTTGGGTAGCCAGGTCAGAGGGGCTGAGGCTGCCTAAGGAGGGTTAAAATGGCCCTGAAGAGGTGGCTGTACCACAGCGGGCAATACTTGGTCCTGACACACAATGATCTGGCTAGATCTGGTCATCACCTCCCCTGGTTGGCCTCACTCCATGATAAGCAGTCACAGACCCAGGTTCCTTCATCCAAGGCCCACATTTCATCAGCCAGCATCTCTCCTATACAGAAATGACTGAAAAGCTGTAAAATTCTTGTAGTAGCACCTCCAATAAGGGCCACTCTCTGAAGAGAAGAACCCAATATGCAGTTTCTGGAAGGATTTGTGATGACCCTTGAGATCCTGAAGCCCAGACACACCCACCAAGCAAAACACATGGTGCAAAGAAGCAGGGTGTGCTCTGCTCTGTAAGAAACTGCACAGCAACTGGAAATGTTCTCATTCCCTTTTTCACATGTCTTGGAGAACAAAGGATGAACTCATTTTGTCTAAAAAAGAAACATGTCATAACTGATGTAGTATTTGACCCAAAACAATCAAATCAGACATACTAGGGACAGAACTAGGCAATGGTTTTTAGGATGTGTGCAACAAGACAAGAGCATCAGGAAGTCTGCCTCTGCCTGACGTGGTTTTTCTTTTGTCTGAACCATCCAGAGCATTTTGGAGCCTGGCTCTTCAAACACTGGCATCTTGCTGCCTCCCTGAGACACGCCCAGCAAGTCACTGGTTTCTACAGATGTGAGACTACCCTGTAACTCTCATTACTGGTCAAGAAGCAGCAAAAAATATTAAGATGTTATTGCACATCAGGTATCTATGTTTGTGGCTCGAGAGTCAAAACAGGAGCAGTTGACACTCTGCCCTTTGCCTCTGGCAAGTCAACGAGCCAAAGTGTCCTTGGACTCCAGCCACAGCAGTGGGACTGAGCTGGTTCCACTCTGCTTGCTAGCCAGGGATGCAACCACCACTTCCTTTCACCCCAAATGTCTCCCAGTTGAATGTAAACATCATGGCAAGAGGAGGTATCTGAGCTACTGATGAGACTATGCAGTCAGAGTCTACCTTCCACCTCGTGCCCCTTGCTCCCAAAGAGATCCTGAGCTCCAAAAGCAGCTCACAAGACCAGATGCAAGAGATGATCATATGGCGTAGGTGCTCCAGGCTGCTGTTAAGGCAGTTTCCATTAAAAATCCTATTTTTGTAGGTTTATTAATTAAAGTTCATAAAGACATCTCCTGATCTAGTTCACTGTATACAAAAATACTGCTAGAGGTCATATGCTGAACATGCTTATTTAACACTTTCCTTCACTGGAGTAGAAAAGAAGACCAGTATCAGGTTTTCAAATTGGTGTAATCCATCAGCTTATGATACACATCTCACTTCTAGAAAACTTTAACTGGGAAAAAGCCCTTTTAATGATTCAGTCAGGAGCATGGTTTGGAGGCATCTCCCTGGCAGCCCACTTTTGCCCTAGAGGCAGGAAGTGGTCTGCTGAAGTTAAGCATCAATCAAATCAATATATCCCAATATGTCCCCTAGCAAGTTCAGAACATGAGACCTGCAAATCAAGGCAATCCATGGGAGAAGAGACAAGAATTCAAAGCAGGAAGCTCTCAGAAGGGCTTAGTCTGCATTTCCTGGGGCTCATCTTATTCACAGAATGTTCTAGTGGCACATTACACTTCTGAAATCTTAGAAAAGTCTTGATTCTTGTGACTATGAGGCTCACTGGAGACACCCTCACTCCTTCCAAAGCTTACAAACTTGTTTCTTGTCTCTCACTGAGAATTCTGTCGCAATAATTAACATGCTCAGCATCAGGAAGGACCATGGGTTCATAAACAAGTACATACTTTTGAAAAAAGGGTTTTAGAGTCTCTGTATTTCAAAAGCTCATCAGCAAAGGAGCCACTCAGGCACTGCCAGGCCACATCATCACAATGCCTTAGTATCCATTCTCTTTTTCAGCCTCTCCTTATTGGCCTAACCCCTTTCTGCCCAAGGTTAGACTTTTAGCTCATTGGGCAGGAACCAGCTTTTCTTTCAGATGTTGACAGACACACAAGTTTACCACTAACGCAAACGCAGCTGCACTCTAAACCAATTACAGACAGCAAAGAGAGCCAGCAGTGGCTCCAGTATGGCAGCCTTAGTATCCCAAACTGCACATTCCTGAGTTACGGAGTCCAGGATTAGAGAAGAAGCAGAGATTAGGACAGTAAAATGTAGCTGGCCTGAGCAGTAACCAGCATATTCCATTTTCTGGCCTTTCATTTACCTTGTTTGAGATGTTAGATTATGCCTTTGCCTCTTCAAACCTCCACACTTAAATTAAAGCTGAAATCATCATGCAATTGCTGAATCTTTACTTGGCAGCCTGACAACAGTGGACTTGTTAAGGTGTTGCCTTGTTATCACTTGCCGTAGCATTTAACTAGCAGAAGTCCAGCGTGTGAGGCAGGACCAGGTTATTCACTGAAGATGCTGTTACCTGTCACTATGCACGTGAATTTAGCATCAGAGTCCTCGGACACAGAACGGGATTTGATAGTGGTTTCAAAAAGTGGCTGGGTTTCCTCCGTCAGCTGAGAAATGATTGCGCAGAAGGTGCTCCTGGAAGATTCAAGAAGCGTTTCTTAGAGATCAAAGTACTCAAAAATTTCAAAGGGTCCACTTTCTATCTCATCTCAGAAGACCGTGTTCCTGTAAGCGCCCTCTTTCCCTCCCATCATCCCTACCATGTGTTGTTCACAAGTCTAGACCAGCGTCAGGGTATTTGACTGTTTTTTCACTCCTAAAATGACTGTCAATTTAAAGTCTAATTTGAGAGATATTCCCTTTGTCGTAGCCCTTGTGTCTATTGGGATAATGAATGTCAGGAACCATCTGAGTTCTTGATGACACCAGAACATTTCTTTGATCAGTCAGCAGGCTCAAAGCAAGACCCTCACAAAGTCAGCTTCACACTCTCCATAATGCAGCATCAGTGTTTCAAGTGCTCTGTTCACTGGGATTTTACTTTATTTGTGAAGACTTCATATGCCATTTCAGGCCAAGTGTGAACTGAACATGTCTCCCAAACACAACAGCCCTCTTTGAAAGATGTGAATTGGGAAAAGCTTCTGTGGGAACAGCTCACTGAAGGAGACCTTGAGCCCAGCTTGCAGCCTTCTGAGAACAGGAATTCTACCTGAACCTAACAACCATTCCCTGCTTAACCTCTCACTGTTCACACTAAGTACTCCATGAGTTCAGGCTGGGATACCCAAATAGCCAGAACTATCCAAATAGCCCAATTTATGAAGCTCAAAAAAATGGATCTTAAATTCTCCAGTCATTTAAGTGCTATTTAGTGATAGCAATAAATCACTGTACTCATACAGCACTGCCAACCCTGTTGGAGCAACACCAAGCGAGGCCCCAGAAGATCTGGGCTTTCATAAATAAAGCAAAATTATTTAATTCCAAGCTGGGTCTTCATTCTGATATGGCTCTGGGGGACCTGGAAGGGAAGAGCTGTTTCTTTCATTTCTCCCTCTTCAATTAAAACACTACACATTTACACTAGGAGAGGGGACTGCAAGGTCTCAAGTGCAAGGATCTTAGAAGAAACAACAAATATTGCAAGAGAAACGATAGCTGGCAGCTCTACTTTTATAATTTTTAGCAGTGAAAAACATTCCTTAAACAAGTGATCAGCTTCTAGAGACATGCAAGAGGTGGAACAAAACCCCAAACCATTCCTGACACAGTTCCACCACGAGCAGAAGGGCTCAGAGCATGTGGTGAGGGCTCCACAAGGAAGACCCTGGCCTCACAAGCAGCCCCTGGCTTGCAGGCAGGATGCTGGTGCTGCTGCTATTCATGCTCTACCTGCTGAGGAAGCAGATTTGTTCAGGAAAAAAACAAACAAAAAACATCCCCCCCCCCCCATTTAGCATGAACCCACCAAGGTTAGGTACAGTGAGAGGTTCTGTGGCAGGAACTGAACTGCACACACAGCTGAAGGTGCCAGGATATCTCCAGCCATGGTAACTGCCTGTTCCATACACTCAGAGAACTTACCTGGAGGCTGCAGTGCTACAAGTTTCAATCTGCCTTCCTGATAGAATGGGTTTGTAAGAGATGTGGGAAATGGAACCCTGGGCACCAAGCAACTGGAGTGCAGTGGGAGTCCCACTCAGCTCCCAGGTACGTTATGATGGGTAAGGGTACAGGATGGGGGCAACAGGGCTGTTGCAAACCTGACTCATCTACTGAACAAGGGTTACAAGCACTGTCAATATCTAAACACACATGTGGGGTGGGGTGAAAAACAGATGCCACAGCTCAAACTCTTTTCTGTTGAAATGAATGGTCCACAGGAGGCTGGTCCTGGCAAGCAACTCTTCACACAACTACAGGGTCAGGAAAGGGCTGTGGGAGCCAACAGCTGTTTTAAGCTAGAGAAACCTTTCCATACTCCAACCCCAGGAGAAAAAAAAACCTTCCATTGCCAAGGAGCAAGGCAGACAATCCGGTACCAAGGCAGTTACTGGTAGGGTTTTGATGGCCCCTTCAATACGGATCCCCAGCCCTAGACCAGTAAATGCCTTTTAGATCCACGTAAGGAACTTCCCAAACATCAGAGAATATTTCATTCCCCAGCAGGAGAACAACCAGATCAGCATCTTAGAACAAGTGATGCACACACACATCATGACACTTGGGACCAAGTTTAATCCCAGTACCAGACCACCAGTATCAGCAGGCAGCACCAGGAATAAGGCTGGTCCAATTCAGTGCAAATCCCACAATCAGGTGAAATATAGCAAAAGGCTACTGAATGTTTTAGGAAAGAGGTGTCACAGAAGCTGGGGGCTCCACAGGCACCACAGATAAATCAGAGGAGACTTGCCCAATGTGCACTTGGCAGGAAGCCTTGGAAGATCCATTTAATCTTTCAAAGAGCCCATTGTATGTGTCACAGGGGTGGGGAGGTGGGGTGGGTGGGTTAGAGACTGCAGTACTGTGGGGCTCTCAGCTGACTCACTGCAGCTGCAACTGAGACTTGTCCAATTCAAATCACTTTCTAAACCAGTAATTCAAGAACTCTGATTACAAAGGGGCAGCCGCTTTTCCTCCAGGCCTTCATGAAGCTGCATCTTTGTTGCAGAAAAAGCCCTGGAGCTTAGGAAGGAGGACACTGGAAATTCAGTAGCCTTTTTACATTAAAGGGTGATTTCCATACAAAAGCAATCTGCAGCAAAAGGAGAATTCCTCTTCTTCACAATTTTCTTTTGCTGACTTTTTGATTAGCTATAGGGGACTGCTCTGGAGAGGCATTTCCCTCCACCGTCATTCCTCTAGCTGCTTCTGTGGCAAACCGGTAATGCCAACAGACTTCTAAACGCATGAAAGTACAGCCAAATGAATGAGGATCTTCACAACAAAGCACAGGATGGGGGAGGGGGAGGGGAAGGGAAGCAAATTTCTTCTTTGAAAAGACTCAGGGCAGGTACATCTAATTTTTTAATGTCTCTGTATGGAAGTCTCACTTTAATATCAAGAAGTAGCTGGACATCCATCCTTTGGCTATGAAAGAGGAATATTTCTTGCACCTTAACACAGAAATAACAGTGAACATTCACTTTGCTGTCCGCATTTCAAGCAAGTATTAGGAATCCAATCATGCAGAACAAGGCTGTTAGATCACTTCAGGGTTCTCTACTAATTCATTAGTACCAAAGCATTACAGATTAATTATGTGCAGTCAATTCAGCAAAGTATTTGGTCAGAGCAGTTTAATGCAACATGGTTTTTACCTTCCTAAACTGGAGGGAGAGAATCTGCTGCTTGATAAGCTAAGCAAAAAACAGCATAAAACCCATTAGATAGAGAAGCATAGAAAGGAGCTGAAAAAAACCAAACCATTACAGAGACGTATTAATGATGAGTCGTTTTGCACAGGTCAGAGTTCCTATTAAAAGAAGGTACAGCTGCCTTACTCAGGCTGACTGCCAGGACGAGCAAGCCACAGCGTCAATTGAAATCAAAAGGCTGTAAAATGAAATGGTCGTTAACGGCAGAGAACTGGTGTAAGGACAGTGATACAAGTAGGTTTCTGAGAAGCAGCACCTGAGCCTTCCATGCACCATCCGCAGCGTTGTGCTCAAAGCAGGCAGCTCCACCCCAGGAGATGTTCGATTAAACAGCAGGCGGGAGTACAGACCGTTGGCAAGCCCACTTCTCTGCTGGCAAGCAGGTGGCCTGAGCTGGTCACCCTCTGTGCTTCCAAGGACAGCTCTTTGGAGAAGCTGAAAACTCTCTGGTCACTATACACCACTTTCCGGCTTGCCAACCAAATCACTAAGGTCTGACAAAAAATTAAAATAAAATGAAAGAAGTAGACTTTACAAGAATCTACAAGTTTTGCTTTCTTTGCAGGAACATGCACATTAACCCTTCTGGAGGGGAGAGGAACCAAACACCCAAGTCCTACACAAAGGACATCAAGATGAGCTACTTACCAGTGGCCACCAGCTCTCCCAAAGGAGTGTCTTCAAAGATTTATGTCCTAGCCAAAAGGCCACACTGCCATGTTGTGGCAGCGGCCCCTTGCAGGCTGGAGGAAATAGCCTCTCAACATCAACCTGGAGGAGTCAGGAGCAGTTCCTCACACCCTGAGCTCACCCACATGGCAATCAAAAGACTAAAACTGGATAATTACCAGACAGCAGCATGTCAACTCAGTGATTTAATCACACTGAGATACATGTTAGTTGTGCCCTTGCAACAATCTCACCCCACAGCCTCAGAAGTGACTGCAGCATAGACTTTGGGGTGTAAGAAGTCAGACTCCCACACTGGTATGTACAGGGAGACCAAAACTTTATCAGCCTCGTGTGCTGAAGATCACCTTGGAACAACTAAACTTCAGCTCTTCAGGTCTCCTACCCCAGTGACCACATCCAGGCTCTGTGTGAGTCCCAATCACGTGGAAGTCATCAGGACTTCATGTCTTGCCCTAAAAATGACAACATAGGGTCTCTGCAAACTGCTCCTGCCAACCATATAACACTTCCACCTCTGGAGGCAGAACCTCCATGTGGACAATAAGTGAAAAAGCAGTTCAGCTGGAAGCCTTGTGCAAATAATTACACATTTTCACTGGGAAAGAAACCCAGGCCTCTGAACTGGTCACTGGCTCCTCTCCTTCAGGTCAGGAGAGCAAAAAGAGAAGTTTTAGACAGCGACTCAGGAGTAACTTGAACCCGACAATCATGGATGGCACGTGCTCTTTTGGCACTGGTTTCACCCTCTCCACCCCCAGCTGCACGACTCTGATCCCTCCCCAGTGCCAACTGCTATTCACACAGCCAGATGATGAGCAGATCAGGCATTATCCAGCTGGAAAAATCAATCACTAAACCACAACGGGCTGAGGATCCATCTTGCATGGGCTCTGCTGGCCCATGGGAGAAGTCAGACAGAGGAATTTTGTCTTTTCAGCAGAGCCCCACCACTTGGGGCATACCTTCGTCCTTTCCAGAGCTGCAGGGCATGCCTTTGCACTACCTGCCTTCCTGACCAGCATGTCACCTCGTCCTCATCACTCCCAGCAGACCCAACAGCTTGGAGGACTCAAATTGCACCCCCAGCTGCTCTCGTCCTGACCTCCCAAGGGGATTGAGCTTCCTCCTCCCCACAACCCTCCCAAGCACAGCTGCCTCAGGGGATCCCAGAGCCAATAGCACCCACACACTGTGTCCTTGTGCTCTGGGCTGCCCCCAGGCAGCCCTGACTATCTGGAAACACAAGTCATGGGCTTGAATAATCCCATCCACCAGCTTTTCAACAGTAAAAGAACCCAAAAACATTTTGTATATGCCTGCAAGGGAAAAATGTCCTTTTAGCCTCCAGGACCCAGGTATCACTTGAGGAATGCACAGGGAAGATCCTCAAATGCTTGCTAGAGAACACTGGGCTCAGCAGAAGTGCAGTTTAATCACGTTTTCTTGTCTAAGACAAATGGGTTACTTGGTTTGGAAGTAAAGAAAATCACTCAAATAGCAAGAGTCAGAATGAAGCGTGCCTGTGCCATGAACCCTTTGTGGTCACAAATGTGATCAAACAATGAGCATCATCAGTACTTTCAGTGCTGAGCACACAACCTGGGCTTTATTCACTTCACATCCAGAAGCACAGTGATGAATACTGGATGGAGGGTCTTTGCAGGAGCTTTGATATCATCAAAAGGCCATCTCCACAAAGATTCACTTATTAACTAAAAGTTTAACCTCAATATGCTAAGAAACCAAGCCAATTTTGTTTTCAGAGTAGAGAATTAAGCCCAGAGAGAGCAAGATCAAATTCTGAATGCTTCAGCCAGAACAGCCCTGCCTGCAGGCAGCTGGCATTTCACTCCAGTTTAATTATGTTCCCAGTATATCCTGCTGCAACCACATCACCACAGCAGACTCTAAACCAAATCTACCTGCTTGGAAACGCAGAACTCCTGAGCAAGGCACAACAGACACCCCAGCGTGCCCAGTCTGATCCTCTCTGCAACTGGGCTGTCTGCATTCTCAGCTCTCCAGAGACCTGTTAGTGCCCAGAGTGCAGGATGCTGCTGCTGAAACACAGCATCCGTAGCAGACGTGTCTCCATCAAGTGAGTTTGGGGCTGGTTTAGTTACTGGATGAAGGCAAACACTTCTCTTAACCTGAGGAACACAGTGAAACACAGCTTGTTAAAAGCTAACTCTGAAAATAGACCTTCAGTTATTAACTGCTGTTGCACTGGACCACAGAATTATACCCTTCCACAATGTACCTTCTAACAGCCTCACTTCTTTAAATTCTGTTTTATCAAGATACTTTCAAACTCCTTTGGATATTCACCATCCTCTTGAAGGTTTTAGCCAACCACTCATAATTTTCTTGGGAAGTGAAGACAGTCTTCCCCGTTTTTCCTGCACTTGCCAAATCTCCATCTTGTTGCCAGGGTAGGAGGCAGAACTGTCAACACCACTCACTTCTCTTAATCACTAAAAATATTGCTCAAGTTGATGGCTTGGGCTGGTACCTCACCCCACTGAAAAACTGAAAAGTTAACTGCTTGAAACACATAGATTTTAAATCCTGCACTTTTTCTAACACTCTTGTGTAATCATATCCTCCTCTTTCTGTATTTCTTCTTCCCAAGATAATGAAATCTCTCTCCTTTCAGCTCATGTCCTCAAATGGAAGCCGACAAGAGCTCAGGAGACCCTGAAATAGGCTTCCCAGTGGCTCCATCCTCACACGTATGAGTACGTGGACTCGATCCACTTGAGCTGCAACAGTCATTAATACATTTCAGTGCTCTCCACAGCACAGAAACTGAGCCACACAAGCTGTTCAGGGCAGCAAGTAAACAGTGAAATGTGTCAATGACAGCAAAGCTATGTTTTGAGGGAAAAAGCACTGCACAAAAGTTCCTCAGAAGAGCCCACCATGAACCAGGCAGTCCTCCCATGCTGGAAGGACAGAGGGACAGCCCTGGCTATCCCCTACAGACACTCCCTCTCGCTGGCACTAGGACCCGTGACATGTTTTGCACATGGAGACTTCCAAATATAAGATTTCATATGAACTTCTCTGCCTCCAAGGTTAACACTACTCGAGTCAAACACAAGCCACTCCAAACGTCCTCTCACCTGTCAGTGGCAAACCATTTCCAAAGTTTAAAAGCCAACAACAAAGCTTTCCTGTGCACATGGTTACATTTAAGGCTTCTTTCCTGCCATGTGTCCGGCTCCTTATCGAGCACTTCATGCACACACAGAACAAGTGTGTTTGTGTTTCATATACCATGGCAGTAATTATCAGCAACGCTGTGATAAAGCAGCTGTGAGTGCTCTGGAGCTGCACAAGACTCATTGTTATTTTACAGTCTGCAAAACAGACATATTGAGTCTGCTTGTCAAGGTCATGGAATGAATCAATGTTGGAGCTGCAGAAATACGGCATTTTTTTCTGCAGGTAATTTACTTTGAGCTGAGATGAATGTGATGATGAGATGAATTTTGTAGCAATTTAGAGCTGGATTTCACTAACAGAGAAGGTGGAAAACAATAAATTGTGTTCCTCTGTAACACTCTAAAGATGGCTCAGATCTCTGTATTTTAACTCTGAATTACTGCTGCCTTTATGGTCCAAATTAATCTCGTAGTTAGTTGAAAGACATAAAGGAATAAGGAAGGACAAAAGAAAGTAAAGCAAATGCTGGACAATGAGATGCTTGGGAAAGTGGACATCTAACTGGTGATTCACTGTGTAGAGAGGATTTTTGTGCCTGTGGGTTAGAAAAGAAGCAAGGTGAAAATACAGCTGTTTGTGACAGCTCTTCTGGCTCCCTCCCCTTGGGCCGGGCAATGCTGTAAAGTGTGAGACTGAGCTGATGTGAGATAACAGCCTCATTCACCCGAGACCTTCCTCCCCTCGCTGAAACAGGGTGAAGACAGAGCAGGTTTTAATTCCACCTCCTGGAAACTGCCTCTTCTGTGGCACAAGAGGTGCTTTGTCCGGAGGAGACCACGCTCTCCCCTCCATGCAAATAGAGGGGATCGATCCCAGGCCTGGGAAATGTCTCCATTTCCAGAGGAGGACGAATTCACACTTGTGATATATTCCATATTTTAAGTGCTCCTGAAGGGCACTCTTTGTCCAGCTCCACATCTTGACATTCCAGCCCAAGTTATTGGCTCATCAGCCTCCATACTTAGCTCTGCTTGACTTTCTAGGAAATAGGGACAGAATGCTTTAGAAAAGGGGACTGAAAACTGCAGTTTGGGATAATTATTCACCACGCACAACTGCCGAGGAGTCCCACTCAAACAAGGCATCACTGTGCTGGTCATTACACCAAGAGGAAAATGAAGCCTCAATCCTAGAGATCCTGTGGTCTGGAGATGAAACCATCGATGCCTTTCCAGGGTGTAATGGGTGTCCCTCCTTTTAGAGTTTGGGACACTTCCATCTGACAAGACAAATGGACTGAATCCCCTCAGGTGCCACAGCGGGTTTCTTATCAGGGATTTACACCATTTGTTGCCAAGAGCAAGGTCCCATAAGATGTTCCAGGTGAAGAGGGAACTCCTCTGAACTAAGAAAGCTAAACATAGTTTTCAGGAACCAAACACCCCTGAGTTTTCAGCTCACTTTATTATAGTAACAGATCATTCACCTTCATTTGATATTATGTGCAAAGCAAGAGGTACAAGACTGGGAATGGTTTCTAGCCAGAAAAGCCAGGTGGCAAGGACCTCTCCTGAGCTCAACTACCACCACAACCAGAGACAGCCCTCCAAGAAAAGATCAGAGGCAATGTCACTACGCTCTATAAATATCTGCGTATGATGAAGCTATGACAGTAGAAAGATACATAAGCAAGGAGGCAACGCTGTAACAAGACCGAGGAGCAGACATCTGCACTAGAGGAGAGGTGTGGATCACTTCCAACAGAGGAGTTTGACCAGGGCTCAGATGAAGTTCTTACAGAAAATTGCATCTTTCTTCACAAGACATTCTCTAGCCTCAGACAGTTCTTATAGAAAGGACACCTAAAGAGATGTCTTGAAGTTGTGGGCCATGAATGCAGCTAAGACAGAGCCTGGACACAAGTGACAGCTTCTCCTCCTGCTTTGTGAAGTAATTATAGTCAAGTGATTGGAGACATAAGAGTTTTTCAAAAGAAAAACACCTATCCCAAAATAAAAAAATAGTCCTGTCAGCTGCCAGGGCAGAAGGCAAATCACTGTGACCATAAGCTGCTACTCACATTGTCTGTTATCAGGTATAGCACAGGAAAGCCAATGATCTCTCTCACTTTAGGAAGATTCTTCACAAAGACCAGTTCCCAAGGGCACAAAAAGTAAGTATCCTAGAATCACATCATGGTTTGGGTTGGAAGGGACCTTAAAGATCATCTAGTTCCAACCTCCCTGCTATAGGCAGGGACACCTCCCACTAGACCAGGTGACTCAAAATCCCATTCAACCTGGCCTTGAGTACTTCCATGAATGCAGGGGGAGGCATCTACCACCTCTCTGGGAAACCTGTTGCAGTGTCTCACTACCCTCATGGTGAAGAAATTCTTCTTTACACCTAAGCTAAATCTTCCTTTATTTCAGTTTGAAACTGTTACCCCTCCCTGTATCACCACACTCGCTGATAATGAGTCCCTCCCCAGCTTTCCTTTAGGCCATTTTAAGTACTGAAAGGCCACAAGAAGGTCTCCCTGGAACCTTCCCTTCTCGAGGCTGAACAACCCCAACTCTCTCAGCCTGGCCTCCCAGCAGAGGGGTTCCAGCCCTCCCAGCATTGCTGTGGCCTCCTCTGGTGGTGTTGCACCCCATCCTGTGCTAGGGGCCCCAGAGCTGACCATAGTATCCTGAGTACTGTTTAATTAAGCGATGGTGTTCTCTCTACAGCCATTTTCAACATCTCTATTCTTCTGGCATCTGCAGCACCACCTCTGACAAATTCTACAAATTAAAAAAAAAAATAACAAAACAGAAAAAGCATGTGCTGTTTTCTAAGTTATTATCTTCCAATTTAAACAATGTCATCTCCTCCTATAGGAGTAGGGGGGTGAAGTAAGACCATGCAGACTACTCTCTACCGGATTCATGAATGCAAGCATTGAGGTAATTGATGTCCAGGAGCCACCCCAGACACAGGGATTTCCAACCTCCATTTCTTTTCATGAGGATATCTCCACGTCTGTAAGTACCTCTACCATGGCACTATGTTTTCTCCTGCTTTAAGAATGGGTGAAGAAAGCAGGCAAATATTTTAGTTAACACGTTCTACATAAAAAGACAGAAGCAAGCCTTAAAAAACACACAAACCAACTTTCTTTGGATCAGAATATCTAATTTTGCTTCCTAATCACCACAGCAGCCTCCCACTGCAATTCTGTGCCTGCATTACTTGTCCCATACTTTCGTTAGCTCCAAAACCACCAAATTCAAATACATTCCATGTTCAAGCAAACTGCTGAATGTTATCTGCCATTTTAGGCATGTCACTCGTCTTGCTTTTCAAGTTCTCCCAGACAAGCTCTCCAGATGTTCCTGGATTTAATTAAACTCATAATTGCTTTCTGACAGTCTTCTTGCTACACCATTCCCCTCACTTGCTTTCCAGAATTGTTATGATACATTATTTAATTACAGGATAAAAAGCCCCACTTCATTCAAACCCTTGTCCTGCATTGCAGACAACAGTTTCCACACATCCTGGCTCAAGTCTTCAGCACTTGCAGGCGCATCCAGGGCTGTGCAGGGAACAAGGCTTTTGTATTACCCCTCCCTACATCATTAGAGAAACTGAAAGATGTCATGAGCAGAGGGAAAGGTCATTTTTGCTATTTAGTGAATATTTATTCACTGCTTCTTACAACAGAAGGAACAGCCACTGGAGTTGACTGGCAAAATGAAATTACCCTGCATTAGGCTCTGGTGACCAACATAAGTGAGCTACAAAAAGGACTGGACAATTTGTGGAAACCAAATGCACCAATTTAAAAGTGCAAGCTGCCTTTGGGGAAAACTTCAGCTGACTGGGAATGCTGTAGGTATTGCATGCAGGACTAGTGAACCCTCCTTTATGGCTCAAATTAAAACTGCTGTTTGGAACTTACTCAGGGGGGAATAAACATGAAACTACAGGCAACCAAAACACCTCAACATCTTATTTGTTAAAGACTCTCTCGACTTGTAATCTGCAGAATGGACTCATCAGGCTCCACTACACATTTCCTTTGCACAGTGTAGTCTGAGGTCACAGACCACAGTCCCCAGTTGTGGACACTGTATGGGCACTGGGTGGTACTGGAAACACCACGATACACAGCCAGACTGCGATTAGATCACAGCCTATGACAAAAGCGCAAAGGAAGTGAATTAAGGCAACTTAACTTTGGCACTACCCCAGGTTTAACATCTGACTTCCAGGCAGCACTTTTTTATCCCTTTCAGTCCTGTATTTATTTTTATGAATCTCTGATTCTTTGAGGCATCAATACTTGACATGCTGGAAATAGATTATTTATGAATCATCAACAGGGAAGAAGCACACTCATTTCAAGAGCTTGCAGACCGACGAGCATTCCGAGTGAATTCAAAGTAATTTATAGGCTTTACTTTCAATTTATAGGCTTTATTTTGAATGACTAACACAATCACTGACACCTTTGCCTTTGCTGGCACGTTGCCTTGTATTTTTGTATTTGCTAACCTCAGGCAGTCTCCGTTGACAACGTGTTTATCATACCTTCTCCTGTGCAAACAAAGCCTTATTCCTACCACAGACCCCCTGCCTAAGGCCATTTCTGACCCAGGAATGCTGTTTTCATCACTGTTTGGCCCGTATCTACATTGTAGAAATACCTTTTTGGCAACAAGATAAGGCACACATGCAGCGGGCCCCTTGCTCTGAGTCTGGCGTCGATAACACCATCGGCTTCGCTACAACGAGGGCAGGAAGGTCAGTACAGTGCCCTGTGCACAAGTTCAGCTTGAGAGACGGCAGAAGCTCACGGCCATTGGGATTTCACAGCACACCTGCCCCGTGACATGGTGACTCACAACGCCAACAACCCCTGCCCTGTGGGGCAGCAAACAGAGAAAACCACGGCCCTTTTCTGGAAAATGAGGGTCTGTCCTGCAGCAGCCAAGCAGTTGGGTACAGCTCAAGCCATTGCTTGGCCTTTCCACCGTGGATAACACCTCGAGAAAGAGGAAGGCTTGGGAGCCATGCTGCTCCCAGCTCGGCCACCACCCTTCGGGACTGGTGTATTGCTTTTTGGGTTGGGCCGCCACCAGCCTGCTCTCCTCCTGCTTCACCTCCAGCAAGACCAGCCCCGCATCCCCCTACACCTCGGCCCTCCACCAGCCTCCAAAACGGCCTCGTCCCCAGCCCGGGGCCTGGTGCCACCACCATGCTGCCATGGCGGCAGCCGGGCGGGAGGACACCCGCCCCGCTGCAGCCCCAGCCCCAGCCCCGGCCCCCCGGGCCCGGCCGCCCTCACCTGTTCTGGGGCCGGATGCCCAGCAGGTAACTGCGCCGGTCGGGCCGGGAGGCCCAGGCCGCGCGCTCGGCCTCCTCCGCCCCCTCGACGCTGCCCGTTCCCTGCCCGTAGAGGCCAGCGAGGGCCCGCCGGGACGAGCCCATGGCGATGGCGGCGGCCGGGCTGCGGCTGCCGCTGCCTCTGCCCCCGCCGCTGCCGCTGCCCGCCCTGTCACTCACCGCCGGCATTTATATAACCGCCCCCCGCACATGCCGCTGTCACTCGGGGGCGGCGGCGATGTGACGCGGCGGCCGCGGCCCGGCCCGGCCATTCTCCCCGGGGCTGGGGGCCAGGCCTGTCCGGGGGCTGGGGACCCGGGGGTCTGGCCGCCAAGCCTCCTTCCTCCTCCTCCTCCTGCTCCTTCCCTCACAGTCAGCTGATTTCATCAGTTTGGGAGAAAATGTGGTGGTTTTTTGTTTGGTTTGGGTTTTTTTATTTTATTTGTTCGGGGTTTTTTTATAATAACATTCACCCCCCCCCACCTCGATTTGGGGGATTTCTCGCACCTCAAAGATGTCTCAGCATCAGCTAAAACATTAAAGGGGGTCTATAAGAAAGATGGAGACAATATTTGCACCAGAATCTGTTTGGGCCAGCATAAGGGGTGATGGTTTAAACTAAAAGAGAGAGATTCAGGCTGGAGAGAAGGGAGAAATTTTTGCTGCTGAGGGTGGCAAGACCCTGACCCAGATTGCCCAGAGAAGTGGTAGATGCACCACCCCTTGAACCATTCTAGGTGGGGTTGGCCAGGGCTCTGAGCAACTGGCTGTTGTTGCAGATGTTCCTGCTCAGTGCGGCAGGGTTGGACCAGATGAAAGGTATTTTACAGCCCCCAAACATTCCATAATTCTATGATTCCCCTATGATTTCTTGCAGGCATGAGGCTTCCACTGTGGCCAGCAGCACTGTCAGTGCAGTCACAGCACTCACATCCTCACGTTGGCCTCAGGACCATCTCAGGTCTTGGCAGTCTGTTTTTTATCCTGGGCTGCCTGGGAAAAGGTCTGTGATAGTATTTATTCAGGCTCCAGGAAAATAAGAGCCCAAAAGAGAGCTATAAAAGGTGGGTACATGTCACAAACAATTACCAGCAGTGATTTAACACCAAATGAAAACATAACGTGTAATAAAATGGGATTTATTCTTGTTCCACCCCTGTCTTGCCTGTCAGGCTATTGTATTGTGTGGTACAGGCACATTGCTGGTGGCACCGCATCTCTCCAGCTCAGGCTTGATGGATGGAGCAGATCTGCTGTGGATCGGCTGTCTGCCCACGACTGCACAGTGGCGATTACTGCAGAAGTGGGAAGATGATTAGAGGGTTGGACTAGATGACCTTTAAAAGTCCCTTCCATCCCAAAATATTCTATGATTCTATGATGGTAGAGAGCTCCAGAGTGGGAAAGGCAGCCTGCTTGGAGCTGATCCTTCCTGGACAGCAGAGCTAAGGAATGTGGCAGCAGGCAGCAGGGCAGGTGATGGGTGTGTGGATCACTTAGTGCAAGACACCCCTGGTTCCTCTTCCCCAGCAAACACTGTGATTTTGAAGGTGACTTTGGACAGGGACTGGTATGGGGGTGTTCAGACACACACAGTGTGTGCATCAGGTTGATTAGACCTGACCTAAGCTGTTCTTGTCACTGGTATATCAAATCTTGGTCCAAATGAAAGGGGTGGTTACAACCTGAGCTGGTGGAGAAATTGATGTCCACCAGGAGAATTGCCAAGCCAAAAGATGCCCAAGCCTGGGCATATGGGAGAGCAGTGACTAAATGGAGATGGAGAACTCCTTGCTTTCTTCATCCTACCTCATAGGAGGGTGCAGACCAGACAGAGCCACCACGAGGTGCAGAGTGATGGACAACAAATGCAAGTGGCAAGGAGGCAAGTTCTGATTGGATGTTAGGAAAAGAAATTGCCTTGTGAGTGGGATCAAACAGTACAACAGGGTTGCTGGGAGGTGGTCAATCTCCATCCTGGGAGAGAGTCAACTGTGGATGGGACAAGGTGCCAAGCAACTGATTGATGTCCTGCTTGGACTAGGAGCAGGACCTCCAGAGGTATCTTCCCACTCTAGTCATACCATGGTTCTGTGCCTCACCCTGGTAGGTAGTGGAGGGAAACCCGGCTGGTGAGCGCAGGTTTAGCTCAGCTCTGGTGACATGGAGCTGTGGTGTTTGATTATCCCCCCCAGATGTGCAGTGGCTGTATTTTTTTCCTGCACTTTCAGGCTCTTAGTGGTTCTTGTGCCTGTCACCCCACTGAGACAGAGCTTCCTCTTACAGCATCTGCTCTCCTGTCATTTTGTTTGCAGAGAGCAACAGTGCCCTCTGCTCCCGTCTCCATTTGGAAAGGCACTCCCTCATCGTTTAGTTTTGGAAGCCACACGGCTTCAATCCTCATTATCAAAGCTTTCCTCCTCTGCTGCAAATCCAGCACTGACTCACAGCAGCAGATGTTTTCTCACTCCTCTCACACAACATCTCCTGCCCTTTCCCACCCTGTCCTGATCAGTTCCTCCCTTTCTAAAATCATGAGCTCCTTCCTGCTCTCCCAACACAATGTCAACAAGCTCTCACCCCACTTCTTCACCAAATATTCATGCAGATAGTGCCAGAGCAGGGCTCTTACAGAAGACAGGTACAACAGATTTTTTGTCTTGGTGTAGGATGGGGCATGCTCCATTTTAAACTGAAAGTCTATTTCCAAATGCTTGGCTGGACCCTCTAGAAATTAAGAAAAAGGAGACTCCGGAAAAGAATGGTCCCTGTAGAAACAGGGTTTAAGATTGGGTGGACAGGGTGTAGCGTGTCTTCCTACCTTGGCAGGAGCACAAAGTGACTGTCCCATCCCAAACAGAGGAAAGTGATATGGAGGGGGAAAATCCTTCCTCCATCCACCAGTGTGTTGGGTCTGGCTTTCTCCTACCAGCTTCTTCCCCATCCCTTCTAAGAGAAAAGCAGCAGGTGGAGCCTTGCTTAGTCCTGCTGCCCCTATGGCACAGCTCAGCTCTGCCCTGTGTTCCATAGAGAACCCAGTGGAGGGGAGCCATATCCGCTCTCAGCCATGACCTGCCTCTCTCCACCATCCTGGAGACCTGCCTGCACCCTTCCATGCTGCCACTGAAGGTATTTGGGAGGGACATCCCTGATAGCCTTGCTTTTTCATGGTCAGCCCCCATCATAGCCATGGCTTTAGCCCCTGCAGAGAAATATCATCAGTAGAGTGGGAGTCTGTCTCCCAGCTTCTTCTTCAGATGGTCTGTGGTCCTCCTGTGCTGAAGTCCTGGTCCCTGTCACTCCTGGCAGCATGGGGACATGCTGCCCATGGCTATTGGCTTGGGGAGAAGCCAGCCTGGTGACAATCTATCTGTCCTGGGGCTGGGAACCCATCAGTCCTCAGCCCAGACCTGTTTCATCTCCACTGGCTTTGGGTCACACTTCTGCCTGATCACTTCAAAGTACTTCTGGAATGGCAACCAGTCACTCCCTGGTCACCCTCCATCCCCTCCATTCACTATTTCCAGCTCCTTTCCATGTGGCCCCCCCATCTCTTGAAAGGTGGCAAGTTTTGGTTTATTCGGTGTAATCTTACTTGCCCTGACTTTGTAAATAAGTCATGGCCCAGTGGTAATGAGTCCCAACGCTCACCACTGTTGTGGGAGCTGCCTGCCCTGGCCATCCCAGCCCTGCCCCATTCCGGATGGGCTTGTGCAACTTCCCCTGGGGCCCTCGTGATGCCTGGCCCAGCTGGTGGGGATTTCTCAGAGGAAGCAGCAGCCTGGTGGGGCTTCTACCTTCCTGGAGGTTGTGGAGGCAGCAGAGCTGTGGCTCCACCATGAGCCCTGGGGCCGTGGCCCCCGGGAGAGAGGTGAGGGCAGGGGGTGAGTTGCTGTGGGGATGACATCAAGGGTGGGTGTGAGGACTGGGGCAAGAACACCGGTGGGGAGGAGAGCTTGGGGAGGGAAGAGGACACCCATGGGGAGGGGGTAGAGGACAGCTGTAGGGAGGGGGGAGAGGACACGCATGGGGCTAGGGTGAGGACACCCATGTGGGTGCAGTTGAAGGTGGCTGTTGAGATGGGGGTGAGGTCAATTGTGGGAAAGGAGCAAGGTGACCCATGGGGAAGAGGATGAGGACACCCATGGAGATGGGAGAAAGGACACCCACTGGGATGAGAACACCTGTGGGGAGGGAGGACAGGATACCCATGGGGCTGGGGTGAAGACACTCATGTGGGTGTGGATGAAGACAGCTGTTGGGATGGCGATGAAGTCACCCATGGGGACGGGGCGAGGACACCCGTGGGCAGGGGAGGTCCAGGCCCCCTCGGTCCCCGAGCGAGGGGCGCCTCCTGCAGCATCCCAGTTGGAGCGGGCCGGGCCGGGCCGGGCCGTGCCGCTCAGGGCCGGGCCGAGCTGAGCCCAGGGGCATCCCCTGCGCCGTCCGGTGCCGCCCTGCGCGGTCTCGCTGCGGGAGCAGGGCGGGCCCGGCGGCGCAGAAGAGCCGCGGCCGGCGGCAGGTGAGTGCGGGGCCGCGGCGCGGGGAAGGTTGCCCACCGAGGCCCCGCCCGGGCGAGCCGGAGCCGGGAGGCCCGGAAGCCGGCCCCCGGCCTACCCCGCCCCGCAGGCCTGCCTACCCCAGCCCAGAGGCCGCCATGCCCGTCCGCTGCCGCCGCGCCGGGTGAGCGGCCCCCGCCGGCCGGGCCCGAGCCTCCTCCGAGCTCCCAGCGCTGCCGTCCCGCCCGCCGCAGGTGCTGCAGCTGCTGCTTCCCCGGGAGAGGAGCCGACGCGGTCCCGGCCGGCAGCTGCTGAGGCCGTGGAGGAGCCGCCGGCGAAGCGATGCAGGAAGGTGAGCGGCTGCCGGGAGCCCACGGGCATCTCGGCTTGGGCCACCCCCGCGGCTCTGCCACGCGAAACGTGCCGCCTTCCCTGCGCTGGGGACCCAGAAACCGCCCCCGAAAGCCCCTGGCATCACCCCCGGGGCTCGGGAGGCCGGGCGACGCTGTTTTTCCCAGTCTCCCTCCCGGGATGGGTACTGGGTGTCCCTCTTGCCGTCCAGCGTGCCTGGCCGCCAGCTGGGAGTGAACCCCTGGGTGGTTTCCACCTCCACGTCCTGTTCCTCCACAGCCATTGCGATCACTGAGCAGCCGGTCTCCGTCTCTGTCCCCGTGGGATACACCTTCACCCTGCGGTGCAGAGCCAAGGGACGCACGTCACTACAGTACCAGTGGTTTTGTCAGCACCAGGTAATGGTGGGAGCAGAGGTGGCCCTGGGTAGGGGGTACCAGGCTGGGTCCCTGCCCACAGGGATGGAGCTGGGCCTCTGCAGGCAGCCCTGGTGGGACTCGGGAGGCTGGAAGGAGAGACAGAGAGGATGTGTGAGTGTGCTGAGAGCTTCTGCAGATGCTGTGGAGGGATGTGCAACAGAAAAGCTCATTCTCCTGCATCTCCACAGCTGGAGGAGGGGGAGAAACCAGGGATTTCCACTTTTCCTGCTCTTACAAGCGGCCTGATGGTAGCTTCTACTACCAGCAATGAGAGGGGACTCGCTGCCCACTTTCTGTGTTTTCCTTTTAGTCCATCTGCCAGCAGATTCCTGGTGCCACCCAGCAAGACTTGCCTGTCACTGCACAGCAGACCCAACTCTACACCTGCAGAATCAACGACCTCTACAGAAACGTTGTCTTCTCCGACTGGGTGAAGGTGGAGGTCCATCAGTGTGTCGCCAGAGGTATGAGTGCATCTTCTAGCTTTTCTATATGTTATGCTTTGCCCACCCTTGCAACGGTAATCCTCTGCAGTTCTCGGGGTGGTGTGTACTCCCAGCTTGAAAATCATAATACAGAAGGATTGCTCCAGCAATGTGAGCCTGTAGGTCTACACCAGAAAATCCTCTGGATGCTTCATGTCCCTGTCATGGTCTCAGTAACCCTGGCTGTATGTACCTGTTCTAGCAGATCGTATGCCGTGGGTTTCCCAGAGTTATACAGGGTATTTGCCTCTTTGCATTGGACAGAGAGGCTGGAAGAGGCAGTCGGGCTATTTCAGAGCTCAGCAAAAATAACTCCAGGTGTGGTTGACTTGTGTTGACTGTGCCCTTGGCAGGGAAGGGCAAGCGTCAGGTTTGGGAAGCCAGAGTCAGGGCTTTGGTGTGTCATTTACTATCAAAGGTATTGCTCCCAAGGATTCCCTGCTTCCAAAGGACCAATTCTGCTTCACTGCTTTACAGGACTTTCTCCTCAGCTCTGGCGAGGAGAACCGGTCATTGTCCTCAACCCAACCGAGCAGAGGGTGGAGGTGGGGAAGCCTCTACAGCTGCAGTGTGCTGCCATGGGTGTCCCAGCCCCATGCTACCAGTGGTACCGGAATGGGAACCTGCTGGAACACCAGAAGAAAAAAAAACTCTTGGTAATGTTGTTTTGGGATAGTTCAGAAACTTTGGCTGGTGAAGGTGGGTGATGGGAGAAGCTCGTAGCTGCATGGTGGGCATGGGAAAGCCTTAGAAGCCTTGGAGACACTGCTGAAAATCATATTACTGTCATCCTGGCCATGACAGGCAGCCTGTCTCACATCTGCCTGTCTTGGGCGTGTTTTGATCTGTGCACTCAGGTGAATGCCAGCAGAGAGCAGTCTCTCCTTGCCTGTCCTCACTGTCTCTCCAGCACTGGAGAAGCAGTCTGGTGCTCAGCCACTTTTCCCTGCTGCGTTGTGGGGTTGTGAGAAATCACTCCACGTATCACCCCTGTTGCTTTGAGAGCTGGCTGAAGGACTTTGGTTGAAGAGGGAATACGTTTTACAGGCTTCTTTCAAAGCTGTGGATGTTTCCCTGAGAAGTAACCGATTCCTAGATGCATCAAGGGCTCTTAGCACATCTCTCATGCCTTTCCTGTGGCAGCGGCACAAGAGCACCTATTGTACGTCTGCAAGGGGTGCTGCAGAGTGGTGGAGCTGCTGGAGGGCTGGAAGAAAATGTTGTTAGTCCTGACAGAGCACAGTCAGGGAGACAGCAGTCTTGGGTTTGTGAAGGGTGATGAAGATGAGACCCAATCTCTTCCCCGTAGTGGTGGCTGATATTAGAGAGGATGGTGGCCTCAAATTGCACTTTTCAGAGAAGTAGAGGGAGCATTAGGAAGACATTTCTTCATTTTGGGGGTGGGTGGTGCTGCACTGGAGCCACAAAAGCAGCAAGATCTCTGTCCTTGAAGGTTTTTAGTGCTCAACTAGACAAAGCTGTGGCCAACCTGACCCAGTGTGGCTTTAT
Source organism: Megaceryle torquata (assembly GCA_024611175.1). Taxonomy (NCBI): domain Eukaryota; kingdom Metazoa; phylum Chordata; class Aves; order Coraciiformes; family Cerylidae; genus Megaceryle; species Megaceryle torquata. Next base: position 6,353 of record JANIJG010016783.1, on the reverse strand, counting down.
TTCCTCTCTGAGCAGGAGCCTGGGGTGGAGAACCACAGAAGCGCTAGCCACTACTGCTCCGATTCTTGTCCTATGTCCAGAGAGATGGATTAGAGTTGAAAACTTGCCACAAGAGAGCAATGGGCATGATTGGAAATCTAGAAAATGTCACTTAAAAGGAAAACCAGGCAATGTTCTGATGTTGGCCATGCACTGTCCTCCCAGTGTGGCTCCTGGGGCAGACTATGGCTATGACACAGGGTTTTGGGGCTGCTGGAGAAAGAAGGGAAGGCATCCGGGCAGAGGATTGTCATGGTCTAGAACCTGGGCTCAGCACCAGACCTTAGTGTGTGGCCTTATGGAGCTTCTCAAAAAAAGTCATGAGACATCTTAGCTTTGTGAGGCAGTGAACAACAAGAAAACAGACTTTTTATTCCAAGAACACAGGTACCTTTGGCAGATACTGGCCGGGGGCTGCATTTCACCCATCAGTAATGTGATTTAACTTTTGATCTGTCTAGATTGCCCATGCAAAGGTCAGTGACTCCGGAACATACCTCTGCTGTGCCTCCAATAACCACGGAGAGCACTGGACCAATGCTGTGGATATTCACGTAGGTGAGCAAGGCCAACCCACATCCTCTTTCCTGCAAATCAGCTTTCTAGCATGAGAAGTAATTAGAGGGCAGACAGGAATTTAGTGCTCTCGCCTGGAAGCGCTGAGATGATGAACAAGGAACCCATGTTACCCCATGCAGGGGAAGCTGGGCTCCAGGGTGCGTGGGATTAGGAAGCAGGATGTGTGACTCTGGCACTTGTATCTTTGTTTATTAACAAAAAAAAAAGGACTTCAGTTTGAAATAACTGCTTCTGCAGGGAGCTGAAGGTAAGACTGGGTCTGGGGCTCTGCAGGGAAGCTGGAGTGTCCTGGCAGTCACGGGAACAGCCTGCAGTGCACAGTTTCACACCTTGGATATACTGGCTACGATGATCTCAGCATTGCTGCCCAAGCCCTGCTGAGCAGTGGGCACAGGCATCTGTCACACCATGATAAACTGGATTCCTTGATAATGGGGTTCAGAAGCAGCAAGGGAAGCGGCATCTGTAAAAGAAAAAGCCCTGAACCCACAGTGTGGGGTGCTGCTGGAAAGTCTGTCAGAAACCTGCCATGTCAGGGCAAGTTGAGCACTCTCAGATGCTCGAGGTGGTTTTCTCGCCTTGCTAAGGCCCTAGTTCCATAGATCCTCGGCCAAAGTGCAGCGGGCTCCTTTGTAAAAATTCATTCGCAGCCTTGCTGAGATGAAGTGATGTGCTCAGACACACAGAGATGAAGGGGATGTGGTTTATTTCGGGAAGGTTCAGGCCCCTTGGGCTGGCAGCCCAGGCCTGATGCTGTGTGAGCTGACAGATCCCAGGGAGAAGATGGGTCCCTAGAGCCTCAGGCATTCTCCACCTTCGGTGTGATGGCTGCTTTGGCCTCCTGCTTCTGCCCTGCTGTGAGACAGGAATAGCCTGGGCTGGCTTTGCTGGCTCTTTACTCCATCTAGAGATTTTTCTATGCCATAAATTTCTCATCTCGCCTTTTAGGTCAGCTTTAAAATTTCTCCAGAGTGCAAACTGTTCCTGTATAACCAGAGAGTGCTCTCCCTGCCTCCTCACAGGTGGCAAAACAGAGTCGTAGGGTGACAGGGAGAGAAAGGGGCATCAGATTTGGTTGGGTTCAGCATGTTACAGTTGTGTAGCTTTAACGTGCAAATAGGTGGCTCTGTCAGAGGCAGAGAAGGATGAATGGGCTTGTTCCGGTGGCTTTCCATGTATCCCTGGTACATGAGCAGCACTGGTTCAGCTACTAAGGTATTCCAGGCCTGTGCTATTTACACTGTTAAAACTAAGCCCTTAATTTCTCCTTTTAGAGCCTGTAGAGTTTTAGGGTTTTCTCCTGGGCTGGATATTTTAACATTTATTTTTAGTTTATAAAGGAAAAGCTGGAGCAGGCTAATAATGATTTTAAGAGGATGTTCAGTGGCATTTGATCCAGCTTTGAGTTGCTGTGGGAGGCTGGAGCAGTGGGAGCTGGCACTGGGTGCCAGTACACAGATTTATCATTTCCTTCTATCTTTTCCAGGTACATGTTGCTCTGAAAAGTTTTTTGGTGAGTACTGTCATCTTTTCTTCCTGAGCAATTACTTCTGTAATTTAAAGCCAGGATCCAGGGTGGCTGGGAGCACAAGGCATAGGAGTGTATTGCCTGCAGAGACCACTTCAAGGCTTTATAGCCCGTGTTGTCACAGGCTCTGTGCTTCTGGGATCAGAGCTGCAAGGCACAGGATGAGTCCCATCCCCTGCCAAGACCTGAGCAGCCTCAGCAAAGGGAATAAGATTATTTGTAATAAGTATTGACTTCCATGCCCACCAAATGAGTTGAAAAGGGTTGTCCACATGATACCTTTGCTCTTCTTCCTCAGTGCAGGTCAAAGCTCCTTGCTCCCACTACTGCTGGGTGCCACCAGTCTGCTTTTCCTACAGTGGAAAGAGGGGATAAAATGAAATCAGGAGCCCGGGGTTTCTTGCCTTCAGCCTCATGGGCCTGGCTCAGTACATCCCCCTCCCAGGCACCTCTGGCAATCCAAGGGCTTTTGGGAGGGTGCTCCAAGTTGTGGCAGCAGAGAGTCTATCCTTCCTGCCTAGATATAAAAAAAGATGTCCTGTATCCTCACTCCAAGAGAAAAAAGTGAGACTTAGCCTCCTGCTGAGAGTTTACAGCTTTGTCACTTGGTGTTTCTTTCAGCTACAGGCAAGATAGCTCTTTTGGTGGGCAACAACCGCTACCAGCATCACCCCAACCTCATGGCTCCCGTCACAGATGTGTTTGAGCTGAGACTTCTTCTGGAGCAACTGGGCTTCCAGGTTGTCTCCCTTCTGGACCTGAACAAAGCTGAGATGGTGACAGCAGTCAGTCAGTTCCTGCAGCTCCTGGGGAAGGGATTCTACGGTAAGGTAAAGCCAGCTCAGCTACTGCCAGTGCTGAGCAGCCCATGTGCGGGTAGCAGTGGCTGATGCCAGGAAGGAGCAAGGATTTGGTACTTCTCTGAACAGCTGTTGAATTAAAAGAGAAGAAATTGAACTTCTTGGGGAGTAGATGACTAAACAGAGAAGATTGACTTGATTGCCTCCATCACTCTTACTTTATGAGAGCTCCTTTTGAGCCATGACTGCTGCAGCTGGCCATGATTTCCTTGTTTCTCTTTCCTGATGGTCTAATTTGGGCCTCTGATGGCCTTTTTGCAGAAGAGCATTCCCAACTGCAGATGGCTTTGAGGTTGGGCTTTGAGCTTAGCACATGCCATCCTCTGTGGGAAGTGTTCCTCACACACAAAACCTACCAGCCGATCTTGTGGGTCTTAAAGCAGGTGTTCAAATTTGCTCATGAAAGTAGCTTCTTTGGGGTTTCTGAGATTCTCCCAGCACAACAGATACCCCGAAAACACATGGGTTTTTTGCTTTTTTTTTTTTTTTTCATTTCCAAACCTCAGCAGGAGGTTTATCTCCACCACCCTCCCAGCCAAGTGGCATGACAGGGCACTCAGACAGTGAAAGTCAGCACAGGCCACTTCCAGCCTGGCATTCAGCATGAGGTTCAGAGGTTATGCAATGGACAGAAACATGGCCACAAGCAAAACACAGCAGAGTCTCCTCGTTCTGGGAAACACTGACTCACCCAAGGAGGCTGAGCTGGTAGGGAAGGGCTGTGCATGGTTGTCACCTCCAGCCGAGCGCGTCATCTGATGACAGCATATTCCTATGACTTCATCTGCAGCTTCCTCTTGTGGTTGCTCTCTGAAATACCCTCATGTCTCAGGCTTTCCCTCCTTTCCCAGGCCAGATTCATCCCTGGGGGGCTGCTCTGCTTCTCCCATGGTGCTGCTTTTCCCACCCTCTATCTGTGGTGCGCAAGGACTAACTGGTGTTTTTACCCGTGGTGCTTCCCTTGTTTTCATAACCATCAAAGAGCAAAAAGATGTGGAAACGGGAGACCTTTCATGCTGTTGTGCCTTATTTAAACTTCTAGGGCTTTTCTACATTCATGGACACATTTATTTTGTGCAATGGCAGGGAAAACATTAAGAGCTGAGCTGCTGAACCTCAGTAAGCCTCAAGTGTTTGCTGGGCACAGTCTGCTCCAGATGGTGGTTTTGTTCAGAGCTTTCTAAGCTGAGTGGTCTACTATTATTTGGAGATGATGAACCCCAGTGCAGTCTTTGTTGTCTTTGTAACTGCCTCTTCAGGAACTGTAGGCTCTTGTTACAGCTTCCTCTGCCTCCATGTCTCTATCCCAACCCAGCTTCTTCCCTGTTCTTCCAGGCCCTGTGCCCCACCATCCTGGTAGCCTCTGCTGGCCTTCTACCAGCCTTTACACCTTCCTCTTGAACTGAGATCCCTAAAACTGGACACAGCATCTAAGTGGGTTCTACTTGGGGCAACAGAGAGTGGTGACAGCTTCTCTGTCATCCTCCATCTCCTGGCATAGTTCTTTCCCCAGGCAATACTGGCTCATCTTCAGTGTCCAGCGTCCTGTTGGCTGTGACCACAGGCCCTTATCTCCAGGCTTGCAGCTCAATCAGTGCTCTGGGGTTTATCTGCCCCAGGGCAGCACTTTGTCCTTGTTATTGAACCTTCTCTGAGATTTCTCAAGCCTGGATCAAAACCTGGTTTTGTTTTCAGGCACGGGAATATTGTATGGCTGCATGCTCAATGTGATCCAAAGGCTTCATGATAGCTCCTCTGGTTCCTCTCCCTCCAGCTCTCCTCTTAGAAAAGCTGCAAAGGATTTTTGAAGTCCCCAAACATCCCCTGAATGCTCTCATTGTGCAACCCTCAGGCAGATGAGGAATCCCCCCAGATGTTATTCCGAGCATCCTAAAAAGTCCCGAGTTCAAAAAAATCACGTCAGAAATGCAATGAGAGCAGAAAGCTGTAAGTGAAATAGTAGGAGTAGTTGTCATGCCTCAGTTAAGCTGCGTGCTGATACTTCCTGTGCCTGGAACTTCCCCTTTTTAATTTGCTACTTGGAGGCTTGTCTCTAATCAGCAGCTTTTACTCACGAGATGTGGGAAGAGCATTGAAATGTTATCTCAGAATAAAAAAAATCCTTTCCTTCTCTGGGCAGATTGTTGACTTTCCTATTCAGAAGGAGGGATTAAGTCCAGGAGAGGTTTGCAAAGTTGCTCAGCAGTTGGGAAACTCGTGTCTTTGTTGATTGGAATGCGAGTCTTTGTGGTTTAGGTAGCATGGGGAGCACTCGTGCATTCAGGGTGCACAAGAAGACCTCAAGAATGAGAATATTTAATGTTTGAATCATTCTTTTTGGGCTTTTATGTAATATTTCAGTTTTTTTCCAAGAACCTGGTGACAAATGTCATCACCTCTCTTTCAGGAGGAGAGGCAGAGGGACAAAAGCCATCAGTGCTCAATGACTTCAGGAGCCAAACCTGAAGTGCCTGCATTAGGGTTTTCCAGAAGGCTTCCTTTTTTATACTCATCTGTAGTCTCATGGGAGGATTTTGTCACTTTGATTTTTAAGTTATGAAAGTTTAAAACTTCCCCCACCATCCCTATCTGGTGATCCCCAAAATGAGGAACCCAAACCTTGTGGGGCACCTGTGGAAACACTCATTTGAGTAACTTTGCATTGTCCCCTGAGAATAGAAACCAAAGGTGACTTGAGGCCTTTTTTTACCATGAGATTGTGCTTTCTTCCTCCATACAGCGAGATCGTGCTTTCAGCCCTTCAGCTCCTGCCCCAAGCCTCACCTTGAATGGTGGAGCACTGGAACAGGTTGCCCAGGGAGGTGGTTGAGGCCCCATCCCTGGAGACATTCAAGGTGGGAGGGACTTGACAGAGCTCTGAGCAATATGCTGTAGTTGAAGATGTCCCTGCTCTCAGCAGGGGGGTTGGACTGGATGACCTCTAGAGGTCCCTTCCAACCCAGGCATTTCTATGTTTCTATGTCTCCAGGGATGGGGCCTCAACTACTTCCCTGGGCAACTTGTTGCAGTGTTTACCACCCTCATGATAAAGAACTTCTTCCTTACATCTAATGTAAATTCACTCTTTTGTAATTTAAAACCATTGCCCCTCATCCTTTCATTCCAGGTCTTTGTAAACAGGCCCTCTCCAGTCTTTTTATAAGCTCCTTTCAGGTACTGGAAGGTTGCTATTAGGTCTTCCCTGGAGCCTTCTCTTCTTCAGACTGAACAATCCCAGCTCCCTCAGCCTGTCCTTGTAGGAGAGGTTTTTCCAGCCCCCTGATCATCCTTGTGGCCTCCTCTGGACCTGCTCCATCAGGTCCATGTCCTTCCTGTGCTGAGGGCTC
>JANIJG010016781.1:0-16452 GCA_024611175.1 Megaceryle torquata | reverse complement strand
GCACTGCACACCCAGAACCTGGATTATACATCCAAACCCTGGCACTGCACACCCAAAACCTGGATTACACATCCAAACCCTGGCACTGCATGTCCAAACCACAGCACTGCACATCCAAACCCTGGCACTGAATGGCCAAACCCTGGCACTGCACTCCCAAACTCTGGTATTGCTCTCCCAGACCCTGTCTCTACACTCCCAGACCCTGGCCCTGCACAGCAATGCTTTGGTGCTGCAGGTTCCGCACATCCAGCTCAAGCCCCTAGGCTGGGCACTGCAGCAGATGACCCCAGTGGGTGACAGCTGGAGGCTGCACCACGGGACAGAGGCAACGAGGGTGCACACTGAGGGAAGAGATACTGACGGATGCCCTGGCTCAGGGTGAGGGACCAGCCATCCCCGTGTCCCACCGTTGTGTTTAAGCGCTGCCCAAGCACAGCGAGCTGGGCGCCTGCAGCACCCTGCTCCAGCTCCAGCGTGGGCTCATCCTCCCCATCCCCTCTCCTTCACGGGCGGGAAACGTCCCCAGTGCTGGGGCTCGCTACCTGCAGGGGCTCAGCTCGTGTCCTGGGGAGCGTGTCGTGGCCTCTGGCGTGCTGCGGCCACAATTATTTTTTCTGAGAAATTACACAAATCCCTCCCTTCCCTCCTGCCCCAACTGTCTGAGAGGCCCCGAGGAGCCTCATGCTGCAAGGACACCCGGCTGCCTTTGCAGGGGCCCTCGGCCGCTCGTCCTATGGGCTCCTGATAAAAGCATCACAATTGCCGTGGTGGATGGGAGATAACTGATGCTGCTCCCCCACCACCCCTTCGATCAGGATCTTCCCCTTTGAAAAGGACAAATATAACCCGAGATGAGTCAGTTCCTCCGAGCTCCCATCCCCTGCACAATATGTAACTGGAATTTTTCATTTCGGCACTGCAGGGGAGGCATAACTGGAGAAGACAATGGAGTCAGCTACGACCCAAAAAAAAGCAGTGCCAATTCTGTGTGCATGAGAAATAAAAACATTCTTTAATCTAAAAATAAATTAACTGTAAGTGACAGCAAGAGCAGATCTGCGCGTACTCCCTGTCAGCCCGCGCAGGACCAGTCCCTCTTCCTTAGTGCAGGCGGCTTTGGGTGAACTCTCTGCTCTTTCACGCCAGGTTGGGATTTGCAGCTGTACCCCCGAGCTGGGGAGGCCCTCAGCACCTGCAAGAACTGGGCTTTCTGAGTTGGCATCAAACCCAGAAGCAAATCCACAGAAGCCAGGGAAAGCTCTTGGGTTTATTTTCTAAGTGCAGTAGGGCAGCAAGAAGGGAAAAGAGGCTCCAATGAGTTGGGCCGAGGTCCCACGCCAACCCAGAAACCCCATCCAGCTTCCAGGGATTAAATAAAAGGGTAACAAGCAGACAAGCGGCTGATGGCCCCACCCTGCAGCTGAGCTGTGGCCACCACCACCTCACTGAGCAGAGCAGACACCTGAGGCAGCCTCTGCTCAGAGCCCACCCTCCTCCCCTGCCCCTCTCTGTTCCCAGAACTCTGATCCCAACTATGGTAACCAGTTCCCACAGGAGGGAGATGGAGACAACCCTGAAGCAAAGCACCATCTTAGGGCGTGTGAGCAGGGCCAGATTCTGCTGCTCTTCTTTACAAGCACCAAGACTTGCCGGGACGTGGCTGGGGTTGCAGCAGCAGCAGCAAGATACTTCTCAGCTTTTCTTTGCTCCTGTCACGCGCTGAAGACCTTTGCTAAAAACCCTTTCCATGGGGCCACCTACTCAGGTGGGGGACGCCCCTCGCTGCCAAGGGCTCACAGCCGGTGGGGACAGGACCTAAGGGGTGACCTCAGGGCAGAGACAGAGGCAGAGAAGAGAGATGCTGGTTAAAGCTGTGGCCTAAGCATGTAACTCAGATTTCGACAGCCCAACAACATCAGACCACTTCACTGGATGCTTTGTTCAGAAATCCCCCCCTCCCTGTCCCCAGCGTGGTGGCAGCTCCATGTGCATGCTCCCACTCCAACAGCTCCCAGCAAGCCACGAGGATGTGGAGAAGGCAGGTGAAGGGGGGGATGCCCAAAAAACAAACCACATCAGGACAATCCTCTCTTTTTTTTCTTAAGATACTGTCAGCAGAGCTATAGAAAAGCCGCCTGCCTCCCATTCCTTGTCCCAGTCTGCCCAGTTTTACAGCACTGGCTTCACTCATTTTCTTTTTTTCTTCCTCCCTCTGACTTGACTCCTTGCTGGGTAACGCTGTATTTGATATTTTTAATCACTCAGCATGCATCAGAGTTTGGCAGCGGAAGAAAGTGAAGTTAAAAGAGAACAGAGATAGTTTGAGTTTGCCAGGGCCGTCTGCCAGTGCCACAACCACCCCTCATCACTGGTGCTGCGTTTCCCTCTGCTGGAAAGTCACGAGCCACAGCTCACAACATCAGTTCAAAAAACACATCCTTGGCCAGCTTGTCTGGATGGAGCTTCTCCCAGGGAAGTCTGGACCAAATGATCCTCGAGGTCCCTCCCAACATGGGATTCTATGATTCTACTGATTCTATGATGACAGAGGGATGCTGTTTGGGTTCTCAGGCTCTACCCTGGATCTCGCTGCTTCCAGGTGAGCTGAGGCACAGCCAAGTTCGACTGGTTCACGTGTTGCTTCCTTGCTTTCAGTTTGCATCACACCCTTGATTGCTTGGAAAAAGAAGGAGGTTGATTAACAGCGTTTGCTGAGCCATGGAGTCATTTTAAACCCGCAGTAGGTTGCCCAAACAGACACTGTCTGGAGTGGCTGAGGGAGCTGGGGTTGTTTAGTCTGGAGAAGAGGAGGCTGAGGGGAGACCTTACTGCTCTCTACAGCTGCCTGACAGGAGGTTGTAGAGAGGTGGGTGTTGGTGACCAGTGACAGGATGGGAGGAAATGGGCTGAAGTTGCACCAGGGGAGGTTTAGGTTGGATATTAGGAAGAATTTTTTTCCTGAGAGAGTGGTGAGGCCTTGGAACAGGCTGCCCAGGGAGGGGGTGGAGTCACCATCCCTGGAGGGTTCAAACCCCGTCCAGATGTGGCACTGCAGGACACGGTTCAGCAGTCCTGACAACATTTAGTAGACGGTTGGACTCGATGACCTTGAAGGTCGTTTCCAACCTCAATGATCCTGTGATTCCGTGAATACCGGCGGGGTTTACAGATTGCTCTCCGAGGTGCAGAGACCAGGTGATGAATCCGCCTCCCAAGAGCGGAAAGCGGAGTCACCGCTGCCACTGCCTTCTCCTCACGGAAATCAACGCCCCCCCAAGCCCAGACCCAAACCACGCGTGCAGCACCCTGGCTGCCGGCAGAGACACAGCGACCGAGGCTCCCGGAGCGCAGCCCCCCGAGACTCGCTGTACCGAGGACGCGGGGAACTCGTTGTGAACCGGGCACCGGACACGGGAGACGCGACCGGCGGCCCTCGCGCAGTACCCAGCTACCGGAGGCCGGCAGGGAGCGGAGCGTGAACCCTCTGCAGCTCCAGGGGGGACGGAGAAAGAGCCCCACGGGCGCCGAGGGCCGGTGCGAGGAGCACCGCGGGAGCCCCGGGCCCCGCTCCAGCCGGGGAGACGAAGGGAAAAGCGGCAGCACCTCCCGCCCGCTGGGAGGCGCCCGAGTGAGCGTCACTCTCTCCGGCCGAGAAGGAGCGAAGCCGGAAGCGGAGCTGTTTGTTGTCAGCGATGGCGGCGGCGATGACGGCGCTGGGCAGTTTGGGGACTCCCGATGCCGATGGCGGGGTGAGGTGGCGGCGGCGAAGGAGGTGGGGTGGTGGAGGGGAAGAAGGGACGTTTCCCGGCTCCATTCCGGTGCCGGTGGTCGAGCGTGTGGGTTGTTTCAGGGCTCCTCGGGCTCGGAGGATGAGGAGCGGCCTAGCACGGCGGCGGCGGCGGCGGCAGCGCAGAAGCGGGAGGAGCGGCTGCGGAAGTTCCGCGAGCTCCACATGAAGCGGGTACGTGGCGGAGCGGGGCCGGTTCCTGACAGAGCAGTTGCTGATCCGTGGGGAAGCAGCGCGGAAGAGGCGGCGGGCGTTGCCCAGCCCAGCTCGGGCGCAGGCCGGCCGTGGCCCGGGCTCCTGGGGAGGCTGTGCTGCCGGTTCGCTGTTCCCGTTGCGTCGGCGGCCTCCGTCCTGTCTAATCCCCCTTCTGCACACGCGGGTGGCTGTTTCTTTAGCCCTTTGCCACATGCAGTGTTTTGCATAGCGACCAGAGGCCCGGTCCCCACCCTCCTCAGGGGGATCTGTTTTTGTCGTCGTTTGCGTCACCACGTGTAACAAACTGGTTTATTTCTAGAATGAAGCTCGCAAGCTGAACCACCAAGAAGTGGTGGAAGAGGATAAAAGACTTAAATTGCCAGCAAACTGGGAAGCCAAAAAAGCTCGGCTGGAGTGGCAGCTGAAGGTGGAGGAAAAGAAGAAGGTAAAGAGGCAGAACTTCCCCTAACCCAGCTGAGCTGCAGTCTGGGTGGCTGTGGCAACACCGAGCTCTGCTCTGGGTGGCTACACAGCCTTGGGAGCGTATACAGAGGTTCCTCCCAAACATCCATTTTGTAATTAGGCTCCTGATGCTGAATTACTGTTTCTGCTTTAGAGGGAGACTGGGCTGATGCAGGTAGTTCTAACGAGGTTTGATGCTTGGCTGTGTTCTTTGTGCTGTTAGGAATGTGCAGCCAGGGGAGAAGACTACGAGCGGGTTAAACTGCTGGAGATCAGCGCTGAGGATGCTGAGAGATGGGAAAGGAAAAAGAAGAGGAAAAATCCAGATCTAGGATTTTCAGGTAATGGTTTAACTACGTAATCTGTCTTGTTCATAATGAACACCCCTGTTGGTATTTCAGCTTCAAACTGAACTAAAAACCTTCCCCTTGGCCTAAACCTTCACCTAATTGGTTTTCTCCCCAAGACTACGCGGCCGCTCAGCTGCGCCAGTACCAGCGGCTGACCCGACAGATCAAACCCGACCTGGAGCAGTACGAGAGGCTGAAGGAGCAGTAGTAAGTGTGACTGGAGTATTTCAGTTGTCTGATACTGTCCGTGGTATTTCTAAGGTATTAGCAAACATTGAAGACTTAAATTAATCCTTTCAGCATGTGCATATTCTTATGTATTTCTAGTATTAATTAGTCTAACTTAATTTATAACGAGCAACCTGAGGATCTGCTCTGTGGTCCCTCCTTCAGTAGGGAGGACAGGCAGCAGTGTCATCAACGAGGTTCTTCCAACCTGGCATTACTGAATCTGGAGAAATATTTTAATTAGATTATATTTAAATGTGAGTAGATGGCTCATCTCTCAAGAGGTTTTTTTAAGCAGCATGGCACAGTTTAAGGACAGACACGAACTTGCTGAGTTTGCATTCAGATGGGTTTAGAATTTCAGGGGGTTTCTGGATCTTTCCTAAGCAAGTGCTCATGTCATTTGAAATAATTAAGAGCACTTTTTTACATCACTGTGTTCCCACCTGAACCTTGGACTCATTTAAGACAAGTTGAATGCCTTGAACTGTTAATTAAGAATCAAACCAAAGGTGGGAGATCCCCAAGCAGTGCGTACTGCTGTGTGAACTGCTGTCTGTCGCTCTTGTCCAGCGGTGAAGCGCTGTATCCCACCTCCGACAGCCTCCTCCACGGAACTCACGTGCCATCTAAGGAAGGGGTTGACAGAATGGTGGCAGATCTCGAAAAACAGTAAGTAAATGTGAAGATAAACCAAAGAAGCACGGGATGTAGAGCAGCTCTGTGTAACCAAACCCCAGGGATCCATCCAGAGCTCCTCCAACTCCACCGTCTGTCTTGCAGGATTGAAAAGCGGGAGAAGTACAGCCGCCGGCGTCCTTACAACGACGACGCCGACATCGACTACATTAACGAGAGGAACGCCAAGTTCAACAAGAAGGCAGAGAGGTTCTACGGCAAGTACACTGCTGAGATCAAGCAGAACTTGGAGAGGGGAACAGCTGTCTGAGCTGTCACTTCCCACAGAGCACAAGGCCCCAACCCTGCCTGGGGCTGTTTGTGTTTAGTGGAGATTGTAGGTGATTTGAGGTTGTATCAAAAATACTTTGTAAATGTGATTAAATTTGTAAAATCTATTCTCATGTCATAGAAGGAATTTGTCTAACAGCTTCAGCTGTACAGGGATTTCACTTGTATAAGTAACCAGCTTGTTACAATTTCAGGTTTAAATAAACACAAAGTTACCCCCCTTCTTTAGAATAAAGTTTGTCTTCATTCTTCAGTCCCTCAAGACCAGCAAAGTCCACCAAAACACCTGTGGTCCTTGAGCATTCTCTCATCTCCTAAACATGTGACTTGTGACAGAAGCCACCCCAGGTGCCTGTCACATTCTCCTGTGGGCTGTCCCCCTGCCCATCCCATCGTCCCCCCAGAGGACAAGACCAGGGAGAACTTTGAGCACTGAACCTTCTTGGCCACAACAGACAGTCCTTGGTACATTTGTGAGCCTTGTCTTGGCAATTTAAGCTTCTTAAAGAAGATCCTAGCCTAGTCAAAGCCAGCTTATTTTACTCACCCTTTGTTTTTACTAAGTGAGTTTAACCCCAACAGCCCCTGACTTGGCCCAGTCACCATTCCTCCTGGAGCCAAGCGCACTCTGCTGCTACCTCTAGAACTCACAACACTTACAGCCACCCCCACCACCTCACCCCTTCCTCACCCCCTTACACAACAAGCCTTTAACAGCTGGTTTTAAGCCAACCTACATTGAAAGAAACCAGCACTAAAACTTCAGTGGAAGTGACAGTTGCCAAGGTGCAGTAGCAACAACGGTGATGGTTTCACACCTGCCAGTCACATACGCATCTGACACAGGCCTTCAGCTTCCACAGGGGTACTGGGGCAGTGAACAGAGACCCTGACCTAAGCACAGCCTGAGCAGAACAATTTCCAGGTAAAAGCCCACTTCCAAAACACTGCCCGAGTTACCTTCTCTTGTGCTTGGTGGTAGCAGGAGGGCAAGAGAAAGCAAAGCCTGGAAAGAATCACTTGGACACAGTCAACTTGTTAACAACACAGGTCTAACACCTGACACATTGAGAAGCCAGTGCAAAAACTAAACTTTATTGACTTGAAGTAAACAGTTACACCATGTAAATCAAGTGTTCAAAATAACAGCTACTGAACTACTGTTTAGAAAAAGTTACCCACCTGGAAGTTCTAGTCCATTAAAGCAATACAAAATATTTACAAATATACACAAGATTCCCACCTGTGGCTTCTGGATCACTGTGCTCTAGATCTGAAAGAGAAACCTAAGACTCCAAAAATTAAGATTTCAAAATAAATACTCAGTATTAACACGTCTTCAACCCGATCAGAAGATTCCAGATCTCACTACTGAAGTAGATGAAACACTGCAGTCAGATATGGCAAGAACAAAAAGCTAGCGTGCCCGGAAGGGAACACTTTTAGGTGAGAAGTTTAAAAATGTTTTCTTCTCCTTCTTGACAGGAACCCATTGGCCATAGGGACTTCCCTTTCTGTCATCTTCTCTTGCCACAGGAACTGCTGGTTCTTTAACCACAGTGCTCGCTGGCCTCTGCAGTACTGGCTTTGCCATTGTATTCTGGAAAAAGAAAATTCCCTTTAAAAATGCTAGAATGAGAAGGGTGTGCCAAGACCTGTCCACTTCAAGAGGGTTTGTCTGAACTAGTAACACCAGTGCTGTCCTCAGTTTCAGCTTTTTCTGTAGTTCTGCATATTAAAATGTATCCATGTGAATGAAGTCCTGATGTAACCAGCTCTGGCACACCCTTCTGGGCCTACAGTACTGGCATTCAGCAGTAGAGGCATGTGACCCATCTGCACTTGACAACCCATCTTCTTGTCTTCTGTGACTTGAGTACATAATTCTTGCTTTGGGGGGGGACAGTCTCTTCTCCCACATAAGCAACAGCACAAGAGGAACCGGCCTCAAGCTGCCCCAGGGCAGGTTTAGGTTGGAGCTGAGGAACAATTTCTTCCCCGGAGGGTTGTCCAGGGCTGGCCCAGGGCAGGGGTGGAGTCCCCATGATCCCTAGAGGGGTTTCCAAGTCCCCCGTGGAGCTGTGGTGCTGGGGGCCAGGAGTCAGTGGTGCCCTGGCAGTGCTAGGGGAATGGGAGGGACTTGATGATCTTAAAAGATCTCTTCCAACCAGAACAATTCTATGATTTTAAACACACAGCTGCAGTGTATTTGCAGTGCACTGCTGCCCAAGTACTGATCTAACTCCTCCAGGAAACTCATTATCAAACTATTGAATTCAACTTATTACTAAGATCTTTATCTGGCAGCTTGTGCTGGGGAAAACCTGACACAGGAGGGCTGAAGTACCGCAAGTCCTGGGAAGTCACACTTACATTAGGACTGAAAGAAATGCTTCTCTGTACAGCTGCTCGCTCCATTCCAGTCTTGCTCGTGTCTTCTGCAAGTCTTCTGGGTTGCTAGAGAAGAGCACACACAGCTTAAGTGGGAGGCCACGTTACTCCATGCAAGTTAAGGCAGTTACTAGAGAGTATGAACTGTCTGGGAGAGTGGTTTCAGATTATTTACATCAAAAGTAGCTGTAAAGCTACTAAATATGCAAAACAGATCAATGTTGAACTCAATTTGAGAAGCATTCAGTATTTTTATCAATGTCATGTTGCCAATTCACACGTGACCCGATAGCCACACCCCGGGTACGGTTTTTAGAAGGATTCAAACGATCAAAGCATGGGCTGCCACACAATGAAGTGCAGCGGTGGAACGAGTCGCATGAAGTTCTGCATATCCATCCTGCAGAGCTTTGGATAATGACAATAAACTTATCTGCAAGTGATGCAGGCCTCTTCTTCTGTACTCTCTCAATATCTGGAATATATTGCATATATTATGAAAGGGATGCCTGTACCATTTGTCTAAAACCCTTAGTAAATTTACTTCCATTTGAAATAGCAGCATCTGATCGATCCAAGAGTTTGTATTTACCACCAATCGGGTTAACGCATCATAACAACTAAAATGCAAATTCAGTTTAAGCTGCTCAAGTTTCTCCCTCCCTTAATTAAATGCACAGCAGCTATCGCCCACAAGTCCCTTAATTACCAACAGATTTTCTTCATCATGTCTGGAACCATAGTCATGATTTCTATAAGACAGAAATAAAGTATGTAAAATGCATTGTGTGCTTGGGTATGTTATTTCTGGGAAACATTGTTGCACATCAAAAGCTTTTAACAGTTTAAAAAAGAAAGATTTAAGCTAAAAAAAAAAGCTGTCACTGTTCACTAGCTTTGGTAAAGAGACTCCTTTTAAGTCAGAAACACATCAACTAGTCTAAGTATTGGGCAATATCCCACTAGAACAACTCAAAAGCACAAGCTACATTTGCCTCTCCTTCCCAGGCTGTCACTACTGGGAAGCCTGCATGGACCTGGTGGATGAACCACCTCTTATGAGTCCACAGCACCTTCTTAACATCTACAGTGTTTCTAGAGGAGTTTTTAGCATTCGGGTAAATCTGAAGTTTTTGTTCACAAAATGCACAGTTTAAGGACTAGAACACATCCATGCAGATGACAAGTTAAGTAGTGTTTACCTTTTCATTGAGAATACTCCAGTTCATACTTACCTCAGCTGACTCTGCAGGATCTTCATGCTCTGGTTTTTCACTTTTTATCTCTTTGGAAGGAGTAGGGATCTTCAAGCTCGCTGGCAAGACTATATTATCTGTTCCCAGAGCTTTTGCAGCATTAGCTTTTGCTATTTCCAGGAGTTCCCGCTTGTCTGCAAGACGAAAAAAATAATTCTCTCATTCAAATCAACACGTACTTATTCATACAAGCCTTAAAAATGCAGACTCATTATCACTGCTCCTGTCTTACACCAACGGGGAACAATTTTCATCAGAACTTGGGAGATTTAGCTTCAGCTGAAGCGCAAATAAAATGCTCTGAATGACTTTTTAATTATGTTTTCCTAACCACGCAGAGATTTTCTCCCACATTGCCATTATCAGTTATGCACTATAAAGCAGGTAAAGAGATAAGAATTTGACTGGTTAAAGTTGTATATTTTGAGGTTCTCAAAGTCCCAAAAACAAAAGTACCTTTTTCACTCAAATGGAGAGGCGACCTACTCCGAGATCTTGTTCGTGACCTGCTTCTCCAGCTCCTGTAAGCCTCGCGATATATCGTTCGCCCAAATCCATAGTATCTTCGGCCCCTTGAACGTGATCTGCTTCTCGAATAGGACCTTCTGTAGTAAGATCTTCCACGAGACCACGACCTACTGCGTGACCTGTACCTCGGAGGAGAGCGGTGGTACCTCCCGTAGTGCCTAGCATGGTACCTTCCTCGGTACCTCATGTAGCCACGTGATCTTGACCGGCTTCTGGAATACGAACGAGAGTATCTTCTGTACCTTCGGGAACCGTTTCTTCTAGCCCATGACCTTGATCTGGACCTGGATCGGCTCCAACTCCTGGAGGAAGCTGAAGAGGAACTACTTGAACTGGACCGTGAACTGCAAGAGGATCTGCTAGACGACCTTGTTGAAGACCTGTCACAACTTCTCTCGGGTCTCAAAGACGACTCTCTTTTCTTCGGTGAGCTGAGGGTTAAGTCATCCATGAAGTCTGTCATATCATCAGTTTTCCGAACCACCGTCTTCTCCACGCAGGTACTTTCAGAAGCTGATTCTGTTTTTATTGTTGTTCTGCAATACCCGGTCTCTGTTCCTGTTGTGGGTGGGGAGGGGGAAGATAATGATTGACACACATCGAGTCATTTACTCAGCAAAAACAAACACCACTGACACACAGGCAAAAAGGCCAAGGATAATTAAAACACCCCAACAACACTCATCCAGTTTATCAGCATGTTTTGCACATGACAACTGTTAATTTTCATCATTTCCTCTCCTGTAGTAAGTCTTCTATATGAAATTTAAGGAGGCTTTAGTTTAAGCCATGAGGAGTTCTATGTAGAATTTTGAAGAGAGGTTTGTGTTTAAAGTTTAATACCCTTTGTTTATCAGGTAAGCACACACCTCTTGTGAAAAAGATACCAACAAATACCTTTTTTCCTGTCAAACAGAATTTTTAAGGCATCTTATCTTCAATCTATTCAAAAATCAAGCTAATGATCCAGCGGGTATGACTTGTAAATGATGTAAGGCTTGCTAAGGTTATATATTAATAATTAAAATGGCTGTCCCTCTAGTGGCAGCCATTTTATAGCTACAAAGGTCACTGTATAAAGGGTGTAACCGGGGTTGTTGTTCTAGGGTGGATCATGTGACCAGCACTTAAACCCAGAGTTCTCATCACTCTGCAGTCCAAGGAGCCTTACTTCACCACAAAGTTTCTATTCAGCTCTCAGTGTAAACCAATGGCACCAAACAGATTTTAAAGCCTTAACTCAAATCGATCAAGGCTAGCAAACTCTACATGGGTTTAAAAGAAACATTTCCCTTTACTAGAAGCCGAAGCTTCACCTCTAAACATGGGCCAAGGTCACAAGCACCGTACAGGGCATGGCTAAAAGAAAACAAGCCCTGAATTCTGATCTCAAACGCAGCCTCCGCCTCCCATCACTAAACTACATAAGCAGACACCAGAGTTTCCAACACCACCCGTTTTCGGCGCCTCTCACGAATTCTTCCCCAAGCGGCCTCCACCCGCCCGACCGCGCTGTCCCCGCGGTCCCCTCAGTCCCCTCCGCCCCCGCGCTGAAGGGGCGGAATTCTCAGGACCGGGATTTCGCGGCAGGCCGGGTTGTTTACGGGGACACTTACCGCTGGGAGCCGCCGGACACCCCCGGTGCTGGTTCCCGTGAGGCACCTGAGCGCTTCTGTAACGGAGAGTAAAGTCATTAACGCTGTATCCCCCACACCGCAACGGCAGCCGCCCCCCATCTGCAACAACACAACAGTTGACAGCCTCCCACCCGCCCCAAAATACCGCTTTTTACGCGCACCCGCAGCCCCCCCAGCAGGAGCTCCAAAGTGACCGCTCTTCCCCCCCCCTCCCATCCCTCCCCCCCTTCCCGCCAACTCACCGGCCCCAGCCAGCCGGGCTCCCCCCGCAGGGATCCTGCTCCAGTGGGGACGCCTGAGGAGACAGCCCCGCTTCATGAGTCACCCCCATAGTGACCGGCTAGGCTCCTCCGGCCAAGAGACAAGCCGCGTACAGAGCCCTAAAAAGACGCAGCGCGGTGACCAACCAGCCGCTCCCGCCGCCCAACAGCGACTGAGGGAAGCCGGGAGAGAACCTTCCAGAAATCCCCCGCTCGTTACGCAACGGGCGCCGAGGGCGCACGCGCGGGGAACAAGGGCTCGCGGGCTGCGCGTGCGCCGGGGACAATTCCCCCCTCCCCGAGCCCGACTGCTGCGGCGCGTGCGCAAAAGCGATGGTCTGCGGCTGGGCGCCGATTGGGCCCACTGCGCACGCGCGCCCACCCACGGCGTCTCGCGACTCCGCCGGCGCGTGTCAGCTGAGCGCCGCGCACGCGCATCGCGCGCGCCTGGGCTGGCGGCGGTTTTGGCTGCTGCGCGCGCCCCGGCGACCGACGATCGTTCCTCCGCCCCTCAGGTAAAAAAGGGGACGAGGCGGGAGGCGGGAGCGCGCCCCGGGCTAGGGCGGGACGTTGGGCCGGCGCCTTCTTCCCCCGCCCAGGGTGGCCGCGGCCACGTCGGATGTTTCACGGCCTCCGGTGCGGCCGGCGCGGCGCGGCCCCGCTCGCAGGGCTGGGTGTGCTGACCGGGAGGTGTCTTCGCCTCGGCTCCGAGGCCGGCGCCTCTCCGGTGAGTGCCCCGCGTGGGCTCTGCCAGCTGCTCTGCGCGGTCCCGGTCCCTCGGGGGGGGGCCCTGGCCGTGGGATTTTCAGGTTGCGTGTCGCAGTTTGAAGCTCCCTCGCACAACGCGCCGAGTTCCTGATGCGGGAGGGGTTTCCTCTTGCAAAGAAACATTTTGTGTGTGTGTGTTTGTTTTTTTTCTTCTCCAGTTCTTCAGAGGGCTGAAAAATGTCAGGTTTTCTTGAGAGCTTGAGGTGCTCGGAGTGTGTTGACTGGGGAGAGAAACGAAACACAATCGCTTCGGTTGCCGCGGGAGTGCTGGTGCGTACGGCTTCTCTTTCCGGTAGGCAGCTGTCGATGAGCTCCAAATTATGAGCGGTTTGGAAGTAAAAGGAAGAACAGGGATACGCTGTCCTTCTACCAAACAGCAAAATCTGTTCCGGGTGCTCGCAGCCATTTCTTCCTTAAGTTCTGCAGCTCCTAGCACGTTAAAACTCTTTGGAGTAGGTAAATCTCTGGCTTTTGTTTAACCTTGTCCCTAAGTTGATAGCAAAATTAGTTATGCTGTCGCTTAACTCTGCGCTGGGGACTGTAAGAATGATTTTATATATTAACATTCTTTTCCTAGAGTAGTCTTATATACTGTTAAGCCTTTTATTGATGTTTTAAACTTCACGCATTATTTTTCTGGAGCAATCGTATATTATTTTATATATTGTTTTAATCATATTTTAAGCTACCGTGCATTTTCTTTCACAATAGTTTTTTACAGGTTGGTGGATAATCATAGATGCAGCTGTAAAATACCCTAAAGGGGAAGACTTCAACCATTCCTACCATGCTTGTGGGGTTATAGCCACTATTGCATTCCTAATGTAAGTGTCATTTCATCGTCAGAGCTACACGCTCCTAGAATTTCTTTTGTGCAATTAATAAAGGAAAATGAAGGCTTTCAAAGGAGAGGTAACTGAGAGTAACAGATCAAGCTACCATCAGAATCTCTCTAATATATTTCTTATATTTGTTAATATTTATAGTAAGGAACCATTTAAAAAATACTAATCATGTAGTAAAGGTCCAAGCCTGGGTGTTTGTAGAAATGCTTTTTAAGTTTTAATCTTGGTCCTCTTTAAAAAGCAAAATACCCAAACCCACATCATCCTTTCTATACAGGTTTTGGAGAAGCTTCTCCTGTTGGTTTATAAATGCTTCTTGCTGTAGCTGTGCTTGCCCAGTGTAGCTGTGCTTGCCCAGTGTAGCTGTGCTTGCCCAGTGTAGCTGTGCTTGCCCAGTGTAGCTGTGCTTACCCAGTTTTCTCCTGGTTTGCTGGTACAGGATCAACGCGGTGTCCAACGGACAAGTGCGAGGTGACAGTTACAGCGAAGGCTGCCTGGGACAAACAGGTACAGTGCTACAGGCTGTTGTACAGGGACTGATCTGGGAAGCCTTTAAGTCCTGGAAGAGTTGTAAGAGCTATGTCAGCGTGCACGTCGTGTGTCTGCACAGCTCTGGTGTGTAAGGGAGGGTGCTCTGAAACCAAGTCGTGGTGGAAGTCACGAGTGTCTGCACTCGGACGCAGGCACAAAACATCCCCACGTCTCTTTCAAGGTGCTCGGATCTGGCTGTTCATTGGCTTTATGATGGCGTTTGGATCTCTGATCGCTTCCATGTGGATCCTTTTTGGAGGCTATGTTGTTAAAGGTAAGTTAAGAGCGTGGAATGTCACCTGCTCCAGTTTAGAAAGCTTAAGGTATTTTAAATGGATAACAAATTTTAGAACTTACTTCTAGATTTAGTTTCCAGGTAGGCCCAGTGGTAATATTTTTGTTCCCTCACACCACCGTTACATCCTATCTGCTGTGATTGGGGTGGATTTTATCTACTTCTAAGTCACAGACTTCCAACCAACCTCACTAGAAACCCAGGTCCTGGTCACCTGGGAACTGCACTGATAGAATTAAATGGCTGCAGTTACGTGGAGTAATTCCCCGGGCGATCACTTACTCCCAGAATAAAAACTACCACTTTTGTGCAAATTGCTCCCCAAGCCTACATACTAAATTCAGTTAATTGAGATGAAACCAGTTATCTTTGTTGACATGGTACAATTTAGCATTTCTGAACTGTCAGGGATGGGATGTGCTTGAAAATGACTTTGAAAAAATAGATTTTTTTTTTTCTATTGTTAGAAAAACCAGTAGTATACCCAGGAATAGCTGTGTTTTTCCAGAATGCATTCATCTTTTTTGGGTAAGACTAACATCCTTTGTTCATTTCTTATCTAATTTGGTTTTAATGATAGAAACTGAAACTTGCTATAATCTGTTTTGTTGGGTTTTGGTTTTTTTTTTTTTCTTAAGCCCTGGTTTGTAACTAGACCTGGGTGAACAAATTGCTGGTAGAGGTGCTAAGTCCCTGGGATCTTCTCAAGGCTAGGAACTGGATTTACAAACACCACAACTTATTTCTTTTAATCCTTCATTTAAAATACAAGGGATTTGGTTTTGTTCTATTATGTATTTATATTCCTTTTTTATTTTTTTTAAACAGAGGACTGGTCTTCAAATTTGGCCGTACAGAAGATTTGTGGCAGTGAACGTGCCCATGGAAGCTTACAGGCCACACTGCTTTGGTTTTTTTTAACTTCACACTCCCAAAGTTTTATAAAACCATTTTGTAAACGGTGACCTCCAATTGTGTTCAAAGATAAAAACAAAGAAAACTTCAATCACAGCACAAAACAAAAATATCTGATTCTATCCCGTTGAATTTTTTTTACTCTTGTACGTTGATTTCAGTGTGGTACTGGTTCTGACCAAATGTCAAGTTGCTCCCAGTAACAATGGCAGTCGCTTTTATGATACTGTGTTTGCTATGAGTAAAGAGTTTAGTGGAGAATGGATGTATTTAACCAGCTGTTTCTATGGCGTTACTTACAATCCCAGACTTACTGAAAATGCTTTAAAAACAACTTTTTAACCTATATTTATTAAATATTTCCTGTATCTGGACAATATAACCATTTCTTCAGTTTCAAAACTGAACTGCTGTCTGGTTTTTTTTTTTTTCCATAATATAGAGCTATGCTGCTCTGGGATGATTTTTTTTGCCCCCCCTCCCTGAATATTTAATTTATCCTAGGGCAAGAATGAGGAAGTCAAAGCAATTAACAACTCACTGTTGCTGTGGGTGACAGTGTAGAGACACGAGTACAAGTTACAGAGTGGCTATAGATGGAAGTAGCTCATCCCCAGAGCTTCCTGTCAACTATTTTCTACTGTGACTAAAAAAAGGAAGAGATCAGAGCTCTTGCTTTGGCTAAGAGCACTCCTCACACCAGGGACAGGCGCGACGGGGGAGAATTTTGATCCTGTCTCTGCTCCTTCCTGTGCATTCACCCAGATTAGCTGCTTAAGAATTCAGTGATAAAAGAGGTGTGGGGAAAAGGCAGGGAATAAAACAATAATCCTTAAAATCTGCTCTGAAAACAGTTGTGTGGCTGAAGTTGTTTTGTTTCTTGCTGGACTGCTAAGAAAGTGAAATGCACAAGTGGAGCCTGGATTATATGATTGCACAGGTACCAGCGTGTTAACTGTGAGATACTGGGTTAAACTAAAAGAGGGGGATTTAGACTGGAGAGAAGGGAGAGATTTTTGCTGCTGAGGGTGG
>JANIJG010016778.1:0-33388 GCA_024611175.1 Megaceryle torquata | reverse complement strand
AATTACCCAACCACCCGAGTAAAGCACAAGCAATGTATGGAAGAAATTATTTCAAAATAGTACATGGAGAAAGAAAGGAGATGCAAAAACAACAACAACAAAAAAAGTAGAAACACTATTTATTACAAAAATGGTTTTATCCCACAAGAATGGTATTACTTAACAGATCTTTGGAAAAATTACCATTAAGCTACAGATATCTGTGTTTGAAATGCCGTTAGAGAATAAGGTGAGTAGATTTTTCAGCAAATGAAGTTCAACAGTAAGTCCTAATAAATCCTTCTGATCCTACCTCAGTTATATTGCAGTGATACCACAGAATGTTAGGGGTTGGAACATTGTGTTATCTTTCTTAAAATTCTGCACACGTGGATATGATACAAGGAATAACAAAAAATTATTCATTGTGAATGGGTAACTCTAAACTCTTCAAAGCACTAGCACAGAAGACAGCTGGCAGGTATTATTACTTAATGCTTAGACTTTATAATTATCAAAGAAAGAATGAAAATTAAGTACCAGGGTGGAATTCATTGAAATGCAAAATTATTTAGTTTAGAAACACCCTATGGAGGCCATCTAGTTTAATCACATGCTCAAGGGAGGGTTAAGTTCAAAGCTAAATATGATTTCTCAGGACTCTCCCAGTCAGCTTTTGAAAATCTTCAAGGATAGATGTCCAAAACTTCTCTTCTGTCACTTTCAAATAAATTGTTTTGCTTTTCTGCAGCTTTTGCCTTACCCATTAAATTGTCTTTATCTCAATCTGTAAGTTCTCACACACTTCTGATTCTCTCCCCAGTGCCACTGGGGGGTGGGGGGAGGGAGAGGGGCAGAGTATGAGTAAGCAAGCAGCTCCATGGGGCTTAGCTGCCAGCTGGGGTTAAGCCACAACAAAGACTAAAATACATAACAGGTAGTCACAGCTCCATGAGAGTAATGCACCACCTAGAAGAAAGTTATGGAAAATGGTGAAGCAATTGGATGATGCCTTTTCTAATGAGGAAGAAAGGGTTGTATAAATTAGACAAAATTGTATCACAGGGATATTAAAGTAACTTAAGTATTTAAGAAAACTCAGCTGAGACACAGCATTACCCTGGCACTATGCTACAACTTTCACAGGGATTCCGTATGAATGAAGTGAGAGGCAGCAACATAGGTCATGGACATAGCTGTCTATCTGGCCAGCACAAAAACTGATGGCATTAGGAAAAAAAAGCCCAAACAGTCCTTTCAGGAAGAATTACTGGGTCCACTTGGACCTAGTATCACTCTGATAAAGTTTTTTGCTCAAAACACTTTGATATCATGCTCTCATCACACAATCCTCAGAGAGAGAAATCATCACATTTTAATGACAGAAGCCCTTAATCTCATGTATTAGTATTTGTCCATGAAACTGCAGTGTATCTACGGTGCACTTTGTGTTTTCAAGATGGATGGATTAAACGTGTGATCTAAAAGACAAATGAGAACTTTAAAAAAAGAGATACAGAACTCTAGTGAAAGGTTTGGGTGATGATCAGCTATTATTATATGAGCATAGTTCCTTTTTTCACTATGATCCCCGCAGGACAAGAAGC
Source organism: Megaceryle torquata (assembly GCA_024611175.1). Classification (NCBI taxonomy): domain Eukaryota; kingdom Metazoa; phylum Chordata; class Aves; order Coraciiformes; family Cerylidae; genus Megaceryle; species Megaceryle torquata. The sequence goes on along the minus strand of JANIJG010016778.1, from coordinate 31,802 downwards.
ACCTTTAGCTGTATGTTTGCAGAAGGACTTTGTCTCCAAACATGTTTGAAACTATTGCATATCCTCAGCATTGCTGCTCCTCTGTCTAAAACAAAACCAAATTCTGCTGTAAATACCTGTGATAATTATGAGAGTTCTTACGTAACAGCTCTGTATTTAATAAACACTTCTTATAAAATAATTCCACTATATCAGCTACCTTAGTGATTAATAAATATTGCTATGCTTGGAAGCATTTGCTGTTTTCCATACTGTTTATATATACTCTCAATCACTTTCTATGAATTAGAGAAAAGCAAATCTTTTCTTCTTCCCTTGCTTTTCTCCCTGCAGTTATTTAGAAGTCCAGTTCATATACAGTGTCCTACTTTGATAAGAAAGAAATACTATTGATATTTTTTTATTTCAGCTTGATAAAAAGCATGTTTGTTTTAGTTCATAGATTTAAAGCCCCAAAATGGACCAGTACCGTAAATAAAACATGCAATCTCATTTTAAAAATTTATTACAAGGAATTTTGTTTATGATTTCATGTTCTCCAGTAATAATTAATTGGAGGTCTTCACTGGTCCCCACAGACGAACTATCATTCAAAATGCACTAAAGGATGATCAACACACAGCAGCACATCTTCAGCAGTGAAAGTAACCATATGTATTTTTACTACCAGTTTAACATAAATTTAAAACCAAGTCATTTTACAGTGTGTGTATTTTGCAAACACTGCCAGGAAAATAGCTAATTTACCAGTTTCAAAGAGTTTTAAGATTTTTTTTATTTTTATTTTTTTTTACTGAAGTTACTATCAGTACTACATACTTGAAAGAAAATACTTTGCACTTATGGTGACTTTCATTAGAACACCTGGAAAAGTTTTAAAACTGTTAATTGATTAAATAAGAATAATTATTTTAAAGAACATATTGAAAAGAACTCTATTTGCTAGTCTGAGTACATTTGAAGCAACAACAGAATACAAGCAAAACTAGCAGCACAGCAGTTTTACCTCCACTGTACAAAAGGAGAAACCTATCCAGCAAATATATGGCCACCGTTTATTTTCATCCCTCACATGAAATCCAAAATTATTAGGGCAAGGATGGACTTGGTAGCACATCCTAATCAAACATAAATTATCCTCTAGTGCAGGGAGGCTGTATTACCTTCTCTTATGGAAGTTAAGGAAGTTAGGAAGTGTAATACACACTGAGGAGTATTCTATACTCACAAATCAGACCTCGCTTTGACTATCACACATTATCTATATGACTATTATTAGTAATTTAAGTAATACTACAGAAAAATACAAGACAAAAACTATCTTCGCATCCTGAGCCTCTCTTCCAAACTGAATTATTCACTGACTGAAATAACAAACCTTTCATGAACCTGTATTTTTAGCCCTTCATTCCATTGCTTATCTCCTATTCATGCAAATTCTTCAACCAGTCATATAATTCTGTGCACAATGTGTACTGAGCAAATAATCTCCTTACTGTCTGGTCCAAAACCTAGTTTGTAAATTTTAATTTCTTCTGCTGTAGAAGCTTCATTGTCATCTTGACTTTTTCCTCATTTGGCTACTTACATTGAAGCGAGTGCACTAGTCACAGCACACCTGGTGAGCATGTACCACTGAGGATATCCCAGAATGATGAAATGCTATTATTCTCTCTTCTTCACTGATAAAGCTGAACTTAAGTTTATATTTTGAAGTGTTCAATCTCTTAGATGGACTGTCACCTTTAACAGAATAGAATAAAATTCTTCCTAATCGCTTCAATCTCCACTGTTTTCACGGATGTTCATTCTAACTGGATAATCAGAAAACAGCTGAGGTTGGAAAGCACCTCTATACCATCCTGCTCAGTGCAGTGTTAACTACAGCAGGGCCATATCCAATCAGGTTTTGAACATCTCCAAGGACAGACCAACTTTCTTGGCAACCTATGCAGGTGTTTGGTCACCCTCATCAACAAAAGCCACTAAACAAAATAAATTAAAAAAAAAAAGTCTTACATTTAAATTTAATTTTCTGTATTTCAGGAAATAGGAACAAAGGAAAACAGATCACATTTTTCTTTCTCCTTTACCTCTAATGAGGAGCATTTGTTGTGCACTAACTCTCATTACTATGCCAATTTCACTATAATGTTGTAGTTTAACCCCAGCTGGCAGCTAAGCCCCACACAGCTACTTGCTTGCTCACTCACTCCACACGCAAACCCCCTAGCCCTCCCCCAGTGAGATGAGGGGGAGAATTAGAGGGTAAAAGTGAGGAAATTCATGAGTAGAATTAAAAAGAGTTTAATGGGGAAACTGTCAGAGATCTCCAGGAGAGCAAGCCTCTATCACATGTAATGGTTACTTAGGAAGACAAACACCATCATTCAAAACATGCCCCCTTTTCTTCTTCTTATCCAAGCTTTATATACTGAGCATGATGCCATATGGTCTAGAACATCCTTTGGTCAGTTGGGGTCAGCTGTCCCAGCTGTGTCCCCTCCAAACTTCTTGTACTACCCCAGCCTACTCACTGGTGGGGTGGTGTGAGGACCAGAAAAGTCCTTGAGTCTGTGTAAGCAATACTGAGCAGTAACTAAAACATCCCTGTGTTATCACAACACTGTTTCCAGCACAAATCCAAACCATAGCCCATAACAGCTACTGTGAAGAAAATTAACTCTATCCCAGCCAAAGTGAGTATAACTAAGAAGAATAAATGGCAATTGCCAAAACACTAGCCTAGCCTGACTGAGATTTATTCATGACCTAAGGCACTATAAAGAGAGCATGTGATTACATCAAAGTCATCTGAGTGTTAAGTATTTGTACTTTCATAGTACATGCCGTGTATTTCACTAAAAGTTCAGAAGAGTTCTTGCAAAGATTAAACTACACAGTTTTTTTGACTAAAGCAAAGGTTCACCACTTCACTAGGGAAAGAATTTGACCCACTGACAATAGAGGTAAAATGTACTAAAACAGAGAACCCAAGTCTAAAATAGTCTTCATCATTGCAATACCCTTAATTAGATCACTGAGGGCAGAGCTGTATACCATAGAAATTTGAAAGACTGGTTCGTGGAGCAAATTCCAACAATTTATTCAGGTTAACGTCAGTTTTAAAAACATGGTATTTACTTGACTAAGATTAAATGCATTTTTGCAGAAGTGCAAACATTAGCATGTATTTTCCTAATGAAACAGTCTATGATCTTATTTTGCTGCTGCTTCTTAAGGATTGTTTTTAGCAAGCTATTGAAAGAAGCTTGCATCATTGGTTGGCTTAATCCTGCAAGGTACATAAGCCTAAAGGTTTTTAAGGTGGGAGTTGTTCATTGATTCTTACAGACATTTGCTTTGTGCTGTACTATGTAATTTAGTCCAAGTACATAAATATAAATTTCTTTGCAGTGTCTCAAATATGTATCTGCCTTGATCTCTTCCCAGGACATCTCGTTCCATTCCCTCCTTACCCTTTATACTTACACACTTTAAAGGTAAGCTTGCAGTTGCTAGTACCAGTTGAAAAAAACAACTTCTGATATTCCTAATTATCTCCCCAAGAACAAGAAGCAGCATAACCTATTTGTTTGTATATCCAATGCCCATTAGATGTCATTCATGCAGATCTGCTTAGTATGAATTTGAACTGTGAGTTTGACTGAAAAACTGCCATGTCCACATGCCAGGCCTAATTTTTAAAGTTAGCAATCCCTGTTAGCATCAAACCTTTCCTTACCATGCTTCTAATCCAAGCTTCTCATTAAACAGAAGCAGAAAACTGAGTCACCGACAAATCTATAATTTATTATACTAAAATTAAATATTTGATATGTTATGTAACTCACTAACTAATTTAGTTATTATTTTACAAGATGGACAACAGCTGATTTTTACCACACATCCATTTAGAAATGAAACCAGATCCTTCAAAACTTAAGGACAGTCTGCTTGGAGTACATCAACTGTGACCAGCAACAGATTTTGCTCATTAATGGCTAATTACACTCCATTTTAAGAAACTGTATAATTATTTAAGAATTTTGCAATACATTCACTACAAAGCAACAATACTCATAATTCCAATTTTGCATTATCTTTGAAGTACAAGCAGTTAAAAATAAGATACTACAATGAAATAAATGAAAATATGTTCAGGTGTCTCTACTCACCCTAATCTCACCTCTAACCCTCTCTTCCCCCAATCCAAAACCTATTTTCCCTCATTAATTTTATTTAGCCTCTTTGCTGCCTGCAGACAAGCAGTGAATGTCCAATAGGAAGCTGTGGAAATATAGACACGCATCATGTAGTCTGACTATTCACTGGGAATTAACAGAATGTCTCTATAAGGTGCGTTTTAAAAATGCATGCAAGACAACGTGAAAAAGCTTAATACTCTCACTTCAGTTCTGCTGTACAGACTTAGGCAAAACCAGTTTTATTAGTCACAATCACCTTTTTTAACGTTCTGATCTTTGTCTTTTAAGTTTGTAATAGATCTTCAGAAAAAAATCTATTTCTTGCTTTTAAGTATCTTACATGATAAATGATATAGTATTCAAGTATCTAGCAAGCTGGCTGAAGACCTCTATAGGCTATTTTGAGGTGAGAAAGATGCCATATTATTCTGCAATATCAGAAGTGCAAAATGCCCTGTTCTGGAGGCTGACAATGTGGCTAGCATTTTATACAATATTAATCTAAAGTACAGACAGAGTGGCAGCCATTCACTTACACTTCAGAATGTTAACCACATAATTGTACTTTCGTACAAAACAGGAGGAATTCCTAAGGGCATCTTTCCATTTAAGAGTATTGCAACGGATTTAAGATGCTTCTGTTCATTCCCTAATGGAAGTCATGCAGGTCACAAAACCATAAAATACAAATTGGTATTTTAAGTTCAGAGATAGGTCCACACACTGCAGAGAGGTTAGCTACACATCTTTCTCAATTCAGTAGAAATTTTCACCAGCTATGCAACAAAGATCTACATAAATGGATACTTAGATTAGAAGTATATGATCTCTTTTTTTTTTTTTTTTTTTGTCAGAGATGCCTTTGCTGGGATCATCAAGAAGTTCTGTCCAGAAACTATGCAAATATTAAACATGCAAAGTTGTTCACATTTCTAACTGATTTTTACCCACCTCACCAGAATATTTTCCTGTGCTAGAAGAGGGGGACATGTCTTCAGAAAGAAGGGCAAAAGAAGATCCATACTGAATTTCTTACTCTGTAATCTTTCCCACAGCAGAAGTGCTAGTGAAACACAGCATCATTTGATCACTCACACATTTGGCCGAATATGCAAGTAGGGGCATACTGAGGATTTACAAAGCTTATTTGCAATTTCACTGGTCATGACAGCTCCTATACAGACAACAGAAATGCTATTTCGTTCTGAAGGACAACCAGCACACATACACCGTACCAATGTTTACCCTGTTACCATACAGGCTTCATAAGGACATTTGCTCATTTTAAGCCAAAGTAGGTCCAAGGAATATATGGTGTCTTGCTGAAGTTGTAGCCAAAACGTGCTTCCTTTAAGTATCAAAACAAAATAGGCATATACAGAGGGGAGATAAAGATGAGTATTTTTCAGTGCTTTCCCAGTGATGTTGGCAATAAATGTATGCAGAAATCGAATGCAGTAATGAAAGCAGACCTTTGTAAAAAAGACCTGTCAGTCCTGCTTTTCCACACGTGCCTCTTTTTGCTTCTTATTCCCATATGACAAAAAAATACTGTCTCTTGAGTCCTTGACTTAATAAGCCTTCACTGTTGTTAAACAACCCTACTACAAAATAATGTCAATTATAGGTAACTTTAAATACTGTGTTTTTAAGTTGTAAGTATATCACTTAAATACCTTTAAAAACCCCCAACTTACTGCACTGTGCAGATACATTCGGCTTTTCTGCCAATCCCTTACTATCAAATCGTTTTACAGTTCTTTGTTGTTAAACCAAATACAGTGTTACATTGTCTGTCCTTACACACATTACTGCTGGATAAAGCCCCTAGCTCCCCAGACTGAATCTGTGCTGTTCTCTGCCCTGGTTTCTCAATGCTATCTCATTGCAACAGCTCACATTGAAAGAGCACTATTCCCACACCCACCAACACAGCTCTTGGGATAAGAGCTGCACCATTGATACAGTGTGTATTCTTTTCCATAGGTTCCCACCAGCATGTTGCTAACAATTTCCTGGGCCTTATCACAAAAAAAAAAAAAAAAAAAAGCCTTTGAAAAGTGGAAACAAAGAATCGGCTTCCATTGTTGTTCTACTTTCACTGCCATAATCTGTGTTTTCCATCGTCCTACATGTAGAGACTACAAACATCAGCTAATATAGATACTCCAATCAACAATTTACTGTGGAGAGTTATTGTTCAGTATCTATAATCTTTCATCCCGGTATTTGTGGTTTTCAAATCATCCTTTTAATTTCTTTTCAGCAATCTGAATTGAGTTGAACCCCCATCCCACTGCGTCCTCCAAAAAAGCCTTTGCTTTTGCCTGTCAGCAGGAGTAACAACTGAGTCAGTTTCAAACTTTGGACGTGATTCACACAGAATCAAGAAACATACAGATCACCAGTCTGCCACAGAAATTACTCAGAAACAAAGTGTGGAGCATGTCACTTTGATTAAGTGTGCAACTGGGATCCCCTACTTCTCAGCATGAGACCTTTTACCTGATCAAAACTCAGGGCTTTTCAATGACACAAGAAAAATACTGGTAAATGCTCACAGGGGATAGGGACTGGGGTGTGGGGGGGCGGGGAGCACAGAGGAGAAGGATGATCTTGGCTCTACTGCAGAAAATTTAAAAAAGAGGAGGTCTTTCCTTTATTGTTCACTTTTTTTGTTGGTGTTTTTTTTTTCCCTCCTCCCCAAAAAGATCTGTATTAAAAGTAAGCTCACCCCAGGGGAACATTTTATGGTTCAGCCATCCTTTACAAGCCCTAATTTCATTATTAAATGCATTGGACACAGTCAGAATTGAAGTGATATAAAGCAGTAATAACATGCACAGTAGTCCTTCAAGAAACACTGGCCTTTTTTATAAAGAAAGTAGTAGGTAATGTGCTTAAGACCAAGCACCCTTCAGTTCTGTTTCTGAGACAGAGGCTGACTTGCTGTGTAAACATGGCAAAGCAATTTAACTGCCCCCATGCCTATATTTACTCCTCTACAAAGCTGTCTAATAATAGGTAACAACTTTTTTATACATTTCTTATGATGGTTATCTGATATTTGTGGGCTGCTGTGAGACAAAGCTACTGTGATAATGCACTAATGCTGTCATATGTTCTGAACAGTCTGAAGGGGAAGATGAAAAAATGTAACTTCACATTAGGATATTCAAATGGTCAAATCCCATAACTGAAATCCTACATCCTGTAATTGTTAAAATTTTCAATGAAACTGTATTAATATAATGAGAAAAAAAACCCTTGTATTACTTTTAAATTAAAAGTTAGAACTAAAAATGTTAATAAAAGCTACATTTTATTAAGCAGCAAGGGGATTTAGGAATACATAAATTCTAATACAATCCACATCTTGGACTGTGTGAGAAAATCTTCAGAAACTGTGAGAGACAGAATAAAAAAAACCCAAACAAACATGTTTCCTTATTGAGCTAGTTTTGTCATACTTTGTTATACTTTTTCACTCAACTGTAGAGGTGTGTCCAACACACCCTGAACAGCATGAATTACATCTGAACCACGGACTGTTCACAAGAGGTTTGCTTAATCTATTTGCTGTTTAGCGTTAAATGCTTTTTAACAGTCACTGAAGTTACATAGTCAAATGTGTTCTGTGTGTTCAGAAGTGTGAAACATTTAAGAAAGATGCTTGAGCTCCCATTGCCACCTCATTAACTTTGTATTCTCTTTGACACCATTCAAATTTTGAAGGGGAGCCATAATTAGATCAAAGAGCACCACTGTCAAAAGGGAATGAAAGATAGGGTTAACGGGGGAAAGACTGGCAATAAAGTCTCTAGCTCTCTCCCCATTAAACACTAAACTTTCAAGAAAGACAAGAGAGAACAGGGACAACTCAGATGTAGCTATAGACTGCTTTTTCCATACAGAATCAAAAGTGATAAAAGATTTCTATTCCTTTGGCAGAAATCTTATGAGGTGTGTAAAAAGTATTAAGTAGGCATATAAAACATGGCATTATTATACTAGTAATATAAGGCTAAATAAAAACATATCGCCTAGGAAGGCTTCTATAGTAGTTTTACATCCCTTTTCCAAGAACAGAATTATCTAAATCAGTTAATCAAAAAACCCCAAAAGTTTAATCTCACGGTATTTTCTTGTTCAATTTTTCCTCCCTTGATTATTTTTTTACCAGATTAAATATAATATTGGAATTTTTTAATTTAAATACGTGACTCAAAATCACAAACCAAGCATTATTACATATATTTCTCCATAGCCAGGCTTCTCAACTGCTATAAAGTACTGACACAAAATGGCACATATCAGGATATGTGATGAAAGGCAAAAATGGTATGCTTGGCAGGTGACGTAACACACGTGGGTATACATGTGGGAAGCCACATGGTCAAGGGTGTTTTAGTGCATGTGCGTTTGCACGCAAGTGAGATCAAGTGGCAAGAGAGGACATGCAGTATAAGGCTATTGGGGAGCAAACCTTCTTGCAAGCTTTGTTGTCTGTGCACCCTGCTAAGAGAGGCATCCCTCAGAGAAGTAACACATTGCCACCTGCATCCTGCTGCTGGGCCTCATGTCACATGTTCCTTGCTAGCCCTGACACACAGACTCTGCAGATATGCAGAAATCAGCAAGGGGTGGTGTATGGGAGATTGGCAGCAAAGGCATGAGTGCAAGCCAGAGGCTGAGGGACTCAAACCAAAGGGATGGGACTTGGTAAAGCTGTTAGGTCAGCGCTGAGCTGCTGCTAAGCACTCTTGCCCAGTTGACTTGACTTTTATAAGGATGATGTCCACACATTTCTGTGCCTTCTTCCAGTACTTTCTGCTCTATCTGCAAGTTTCAGTTTCTTTGCCTTCTCCAATGTCACACACTTTTTGTTTGGAAGGACTTTCAAACCCCACCTTTTCAGTATTGCTTACCAATCCTTCCCCAGCTCTAAATGCAACATTCAATTTGAATGGTCTTTTTATTAATTCTGTGAATGTCATTTGTTAAGTGAAGCTTCCTTTTTTCAAATAGTTATTTTCCTTCCAACACCACAGAAAGTGATGAGGGTGAAGACCCTGTTTCTCCTAACAAAATGTTTCTACAAACTTAACCCACACAAGCTACAATCTAAAAAAGGCAGATACTTACCACTAAACAAGTATTTTTAATATTCCAGAGAACAAAATGCAAGCATCAAGAGAAAATGACAAGCAGGTTGAGAGAGGCGATCCTGAGCCTCTCCTCTGGCAAGACTCTGCCTGGAGTACTGCAACCACCTCTGGAGTCCTCAGCACAGGAAAGACATACACCTCTTGGAGCAGGTCCAGAGGAGGAAAAGCTTTCCCAGAGAGGCTGCAGAAGGCCCATTCCTGAAAAATTCAAGGTCAGGCTGGACAGGGCTGTGAGCACCCTGATCAAGTTGCAATGTCCCTGTTCATTGCAGGAAGGTTGGACTTGATGGCCTTTAAAAATCCCTTCCAACCCAAACTACTTTATGATTCTGTGAGTCTATGCAATGGTTTGAATGAATACAGCCTTTTCAAGACATGCTATGTTGGCACTTCATTGCTTCTCCTGTCCCCTTAACCAATTTCCCTCACCTTTTATTATTCCACTCTCCCTCCCCCGCCCCATGTAGTTCTTTTTCAGAGCATCCCTGTGTCCTCAATTACAGAGGTAGAAGGCAATTAAAAATAAGAGATATGTTCATTTTATGAGAGTATTTTTCTCAACACTAAGACAAAAGGAATTGCTAAGGTACTAAAGCACTCAATTTCTGCTAAATAATTATACATTAATTTACAGGGGTTTACAAATTGATGAAATGGCATCACACAAAACTTCATGATTCAAGTTCATCCCTTGTGTAACTCTACTTGATCCAACACAGAATTACAAGAATTAAAATAACACTCTATGCTTGATTAACTTCAAGCACTCTATGCTTAAAAAGCTACATTTTTGTTTCATAAAACTTTTTTGAACATAATACTTTTATAAACTCCAAAAAGGTAAAACACTACCATGGTGAATATTTATGTCTAAAAGCAGTAACTACACCAGGACATCAACTTCTGTACACAGGAGGAATTTAAAAATCAAAATAAGTTGGTATTTGTTACTGTCATAAATGATGTTGAACTACCCAGTATTTAAATTAATAATTTAAGTGTTTGCCTAATGAACTGGACTTGATTACATTAAGGCATTCTCAATTAATTCTGACAGATCATCTTCTGAATTAGAATACAGAACCAAAATGGTTTATGGATTCCTGGTCAAAGTGTTTACTGAGTGAATATTTCTCAATAATTAAAAATAGCTCTGTTCTAAATCAAAAATGCTTAAAAAGCAATGAGTGAGAAAGTTAGAAAAAAAACCAAACCACAAAATAACAAGCAAGTGCAGCAAACTCTCCTCTTAGCCATCCTGTCAGCTGGAAATTGGCAACTACAGTAAGTAGCAACAAGAAGTGACAAGTAGTGGAAGAGACATGCTACCTCTGGCAGCTATTAAAAGCATGTTAAGAGGTTAGAAATGGCTGATATATAAGCCTTTACAATATCATTCAGGAAGGTAACTGGAAGCTATGAAGAAAGACAAAAGAATAAGCCATAAGGCCTGTCATATTACAATAAATCAATGCACTGTTTTGTCTCAAATCAACAATATAGGAGGACATACCAAGCCTCAGAGCTATAGGGCCTTTTTTTTTTTAATTTTAAATTTTATTAGGCCAACTCAACCTGTTGTTCACTGCACTGAATTAGGCAATTTGCTTCCTAGGTGCTTTAAGTATTGGACTGGACATAGAAGGTTTCACTTCAGAGTGGTTTACAGACCGCAATCAGGACTCTGATTTTATAAGGAAATGAACTTTCACTAGCCAGAGTTAAATTTTCATACTGTATGTTAGCACTACTTTCCATTCTGTCCTCTTTTATCCATGTATCAATTGATGTTGGGGCAATCTCTGTCCTTTGGGCACTCAAATATTTTTTTTATTTAAAGAGTTGAACACCAAACACATATACTGGGACTGGATTGAGAGACAATTACAAATGGAGGACAAGCATAAGAGTCCTACCAGTATTAGCAATGAACAACCCAGAGAGATGACGTTAGCTAGGAATGCAACTGTGGATAGATTTTATTTTTTAGAAAATTAGTTTTTGATTATTCTCTATTTTAGATGCAGGAAGTGTAGCTGGAGATATTTTATGCAAAACTAAAACTGTACAGAGAAAATAATTGCATTAACAGAAGTCACCTTCTCTTTGTCTGAACAGTGCCTTTTTTTCCAAGCTTAAAAAGTTAATACTGTGTGGTTTTGCATCTTTACACCTCTGTTTAGTGTTCTGCAAACTTGTGCTACCACTCATGTTATGTCAATAAGGTGAATCCTCATTAATCTTCATGGAAGTTTGCCTTATTTGGGGGGAGAGGAAAAAAAAAAATATTACACCCCAATCTTATATTTTGGACACTTTTAGGAGAAAGGGAAAATTGGTGTTAAGCCACAACTGTCTTTCCACTACCAGACAAGTAGCCATGTACTCGCATACACATTTTAAAAACGGATCGCGTAGGGAGGTGGGGAAATATGCTGGAGAACTTTCTGTTCAAGAACATGCCACCTCCTACTCACATTTTCTACATCATTCATCATGCCCAGCTCTAAGCTTATTGCAGGTTTGCAAAAATGAAGCTGTTCTCATCACTAATAATTTTCTGAGATGTTTTCATCTGCAGATGTCTATGCCCATGACATTCAGTCAGCACACTTCCCTGTCAATACCATGCTGTTAATCTGGATAACTATCATTCAACATCTGCTAAACTGGCGATGGCAACTTATCTTCTAAAGTTGACACATTTCATTACTGAGAGTCACACTAACCGCCACATCATGGAGGCACTGATCAGGCCAAATTCAGCTCTGGTCTCATTTTATCTCACCAGGGAACCTGACACATAGTGTCTTACCTCTGGCAGAGCATGAAAAACACAGCAGAGAGGCACTGAGAGATATCTGGGTACTCAAAATTCTACACGTCAGAGCAAAAAAGCTTCAAAGTATAAAAGGTGCAAAACTGGCTGCAGGAGGCCAGTTCAAAACTTTTAGCCTCTAGGCACTCCCTTACCATTACTGGGATGTTCTCAGGCTTTAACTTCCTCTGCTTGTTTGTATATTCACAGGCAAATTAAGTCATACTTTGCCTTGAAGTCCAGTCTGAACCATATGACCACCTAATGTTCATTGACACAGCAAGCACAATTCATGTGTCCTGAAGAGTTTTTATTTGCACTCTTCTGTACAAGCATAAGGAAGATGGTAGGTTAGCACCAAATCGAACAACAACAACAACAAAAACCCATTTCCCTAGTTAAAGTTTTAGTGGATTAATGTAAATAAACATATATAATCAACTACAACATTTTTTTCTTGAAAGAATTAAACCACATTCTATTAGAGAGCAATCACTTTTTTCTTCCACTTTTATTATATTTTGTAAAAATCTTATTTCATACCTGATTCTTTGACTTACAGCCCAACTCAGCAGCAGGGTATTTTTCAGGACTTCTTCTAATGGCCTAAGAAACTTTTTTATACTGGCCAATTTTACATAGCAATCAATATGAAAACAAAACCAAACTGAAACAAAACCAAAACAAACACAAAACAAACAAACAAACAAATTAACAAACAAACCCACAAAGCACACCACCACAAACAAATGCCAACACGTACTTCAGTTAGGTCTATTTTAAAGTCAAAAGCTACCGTGAATGTCAAAATTTGTAGTTAACACTGAAAGCTATACTGAACCTTTTCTTTTTCTCCCTAAGGTACTTAGAAAAAACTTGGGAGACATTTGTGGCCTTGTCCATGAAGGAATGAGGAACTCCTAGGTGCCTAAAAACCAGTAACTTCCCAATTTAAAAATTGCTAAACAGGTGCAATTATTCACAGCAAGAGCAGTCACTGAAAGATTTATAATGCAGAAACATTGATGGTAAAATCAAATGAATAGAAATGGCATGTACAGCACCGAGAGGTAACCTCTTATAGAAAAAAAAAAAAAAAAAAAAAAGAAAGCCAAATTTAATCAGACAACAAGAATTCAGTATTTCTAGAAATATAAGAAAAGACATAGGAAACAGAAAATTTGGATACATTTCAAAGAGACCTTAGGTATGTCTTGAGAGCTACTGTTCAGCGTGACTGAAGATTTATTACAGAGATTTCTCCTATTCAGTTTGCAAGAGAACAATGTGATGTTTGATGCATCTTAACATAAAAGAATATAAAAAAATAAGACCCAACACACACAAATACAAGCAAAGTTATCAGTGCAAAATTTCAAACTTAAACTACCACAATTTCATTGAGAGCATTCAATTTACCAGCATAAAACTAGGTAACACAAAAGTAAATCAAGAAAATATTTGACTGTGGTTTAATAAGGTCCATAACTTCATTTCTTTCAATGTAAAGTAGCCATTTCAAATGAAAGAGCTGTTAATTTGGGGTCTGACTTCGGAACCTTTTCTTCAACTGAAGAAACAATAAAGACTGCCTATTTCTTGCAAAAGGTTACAATTATTTCTTGCATACTTTATAAAATTTTGTCTTTTTCAAAGACATTGTAAGCAATTTATAATTACCAGTTTTGATAAAACACTACTTTTACTTATATTTTTACAGATAACTACCTGATGTGTAACTAACATAAAATCACAATAATCTTACTACCACCAAGTCAGTGGCAAAACTCCAGCCAGCACTGAGTCAGCATTTTGCTCCTCTTTCTGTTGATTTGCTTATACCTATTTAAACTCTTAATTCATACAAAAGATAGTCTCTATTAATCACTGGCTAACCTTTATAGTACAAAATTAACATTAAGTACAATTTTATCTTTTAATTTAACTTTTTTTTAATACTTAACTATGTGAAGTCTTTGGAGTCAGAGTTTGGCCACAAAATCATAAATAAAAAATAAAAAATGTGTTGTACAGCTTCAATGAGTTTTGTCTCAGCTAGTCCCAATGTCCAGGTTCAGATGCATGCGTAACCAGGCTTTTCAAAATACTGTGTATGCAATAGCTTCCAGCTGCATACTTTTTAAAGTTGGAGTTTAAAACAGGAAACAGAACAAAACAAGAACTCCTAATTACTGGTCAAAGTCTTTGAGATGAATGCTAGTGGATGCCTTGTACTTTTGAAAGTCTTAGTCTCTGTATTTGGAGCTCAGAATACACTGGCGAAAATGTGAGAATAATCAGCAGTGCTGACTGAGCACTTCCTATATAAACCTACCAAGCCAGGTTTTCAGCTAAGCAAAAAACAGGAATCAATAACAAACGAGGCTTAGAATGTTCTTCTTTGACAGACATTTTTTTATCCAATTTCACATTCTGTACACCCTCAAGCTCCCATGTTTCAGGTGTGCAAGGAATGCAAAATCAGAGCTTTTCTGTAATCTTCCCAAATTATCCTCCCATGCAATCAACATATGCAAACTCTGGTGATATTCCATGCTGCCACCACCATGCCTAAATCCTCTCCCGTTCCACTGTGTTCCATTTCATCAACTGCAGTGCTATTTTCAAAAACCAGTGCAACGCTGAAAATTAATGCAAACAATTTCCAAAGAACTACAGATAAAACTAAAATGGCAGTTTTCTTTTTCTGTCTATAAATTGTGTTCACTACATTCTCCTAACTTACATAGCTCTCCCACAGAACCTTCTCCTAAATTTAAGACTTAAGTTCAGATTTCTTCTGTGGACTCAGCTTCGTACTTAGTTGCAGAAATGTGTGCTGCATTTGTCTCTTCCTTTGACTCCTTTATTATTTAATTTATTTTCACAATACTTTGCAAAAGCTACTATTTAACCATGACTATTTAGAAATTTTTTTTGAAAGTTGCTGTGCTTGATATACAGATAAGTCAAAAGCAGACAATACTTGGCCATTTTTAAACTTCCCTTAAAAATGTGATGACATCCAGACTGTATATTCTTGTGTATTCTCCAATACCCACTGCCACCTACTGCAGAATTAGGAGCAATGCAAACAGACCTACTTTCAAGAAATTCTGAAGCTGAATTGTAAATATAAACTTAAATGCTTAGTGTATAATCTATGCAGATATATGCAATGATATATATGCATTATGGACTATTTTAGACCTGAACTGAGTAGAACAGTTAGAATAACAAATGGTTAAGCAGTGTTAGTTTAAATCTAAAAGATAAAGTGTTTCTCTGAACAGGTGTCACTTTCTTTCCATACCTAATCAGTTGCAGTGGCTCTAAAACACTGGTATAAATTATTGGGGCTTTTCTTATATTTATTTTTCAATTTTAAAATCCTCTGAAGTAGCCACCCTTTCCGTACTTCTTTAGGGTTTTATGCATTTGATCTCTGAAGTGCAAGTGCAAATGCAAAACTACCCTAGCTGAAACAGAAGGCTTGTGCAGCTGCTTCAGCCCTATCTTTTCATCAGTTCAATTACTTCCTAGGACATAATGTCAAATATCATAGGTTATGCAAGCATACTTGTTATTTTAGTTTTGTTTTTTGGATCAAAGAAACAAAAATCAAATTTGCTGAGTTAGACAGCCATTTAAAATGCAGTTTTAGCTTGTCAATATACAAACCATAAGCTTTTTGGACCACAGCAATGAATTTAGCATATTTATTTATGGTAAGAATGCAAGCTTTTTTTCCCTTGTAAAAAATTTGGGGAATAAATTATTTTACATTGAAATTTAAATTTTGTGGTAAAATGTTATCTCCCTATTCTCAAACCCACAAGTTGTGTTACAGCCTGTGCTTTTTTAGTCTTTGAAGACATGACAAATTAATTGATTTCTAAGGCAATATTTTTCTGTAAGAGGGATATTCTTCCAGGTACAAAGACACAAAAGATTATTTTTCCATTTCTGGGCTTCATGTTGGAATACATATCAGTTTTGACTTTCTGTAAGTGTTTTTTGTTCTAAACTGCTTCTCCAGCATAAAAATTTTAAAGGAGATTTTATCTTGCACATTTAAGAAAATGATATGTTTTACTGCTCAGACACATCACTAGTACAGCAATTGTCAATCAAATAAAGAGTATTTGCATTAACGCTGCTTCTTCTGTTTAATACCTACAGGAGTACATCACCAGTATCTCAGGTAAGAAACAGCTGTAGACTAGAGCCTTTTAACTACAAATTGTTGAAAAAAGTCCTTTATATTAAAAGATAAAATATTTGTTTGCTTACAGAAACTACTACATCCTTAAACAATGACTGAAGGGATGAAAAAATAGATATGCTATAAAAACCCTCTTCGAGTGTTCATAATTTCAGGCTTGTTATTGCTAAAGACACCTATAGGTTAAAAAGTAAACAATATCTATATATTTTTACAGCAAAAAAAAATTTTTTTTTTACAGCAAATATTCAAAAACCAGTATCTATTTATTCCAGTTGCAGCTTCCTCTTGGTTTGAGATTTTTGTTTGGACAGAAGGAAAAATAAAGGTTATTTATAAAAATTGTAGTAAAAATTATTTGTACGGTATCATGATAATTCCATTTTAAATAGAGTTCTAAGTATCTGGCAGGTACACACACACACTGGGGTAAAGAGGTGGTTCTGAACACATTTTTTTCTTTTATTCAGCAAAGCAGAACTAGTAAAGACTATTTAATGGATTTGAGCAATGTTAAAACTACACTAACTTGAAAGAAACAAGAACACGTACACTAAATCTTAATCCCATTGGGCTCAATGAAAGTTTTCCTCTTAACATCAAAGAAATCAGGATTTGGCCGTTATGTCAACATTAACCCCTATACTTTAGCTTTCCCACTGGACCTGGCACAAAGAGGTATGTCTGCTGAATGCACGTGGTAGCAGTGTACAATCCTCTGATCTGTTAAGTACAGAAAAGTAAGGATCTTGCACGAAGCTGGGTTATATTTTTTTACTGGATGCAACAAGATAGTCTTCCTTTGTATTTTGTACTATGAATTTATTGCAGTTTTTACAATACTCTATGTAAAGCAACATACATAGACCAAGACTAAATCTACCAAAATACATGACCACTGTACTAAGCTTCGCACATTTGCCCTGAAAAGTGAGGGGCTCCCCCTTTTTTCTGGTGAGTATCAATAGCAAGGGGTTATACACTCTGTACAATTATCCTATTGTTATTCTATTGCCATTTTTGTGAAATATGACCAGAATGCACAGAGCTCAAGAGAGTCTTCCTCCTTTTTCCCCTCTTCACACTCCCTCAAGATGTTTTTCCCCACCCAGAAGCTAAGATTTGACCTGCCCTGGAGACTTTGGCCCATTCCCACTCTCCTGTCAGGCTTTTCATTGCATCTATTTTATTCTACTGTGCAGTGCTGTGGTAGCAAAATTACTTTCAAAGATAAAGAAAAGGGTAACATGGGATGAGGGGGTAGATGAGGGAAGAATTCTTAGCTGTATCCTGAGAATGGAGCTATTCCAAAGGTATTACACCTTTCTGAGGATCGCTTCCTGGATGATTGCCCTCAGTAAAAGATGACGTGAACAATTGTTTTGTCCCAGTTGCTGCCAATGGCTACACCCAGCATTTTACACATCCTGAGTAGTCAGAGTCAGCATTTCTGAAGAATAACTAGGGAAACTCAAAGAACACTTACAGAAGTGTGGATCAAGGAGTCTTTCTTGCCTTTCTTTTCAATTTTCCCTGGTACCATGTTTATTCACTTCTCTTGAAACAAACAATTGGAGTGCATTCTGAACAAGTCTGTGGATGATGCCAAGCTGAATGGTGTTGATTGCTCTAGAGCAAACAGATGCCAAACAGAGGACTGACAAGCTTGAGAGGTGGGCCCATGCAAACCTCTTTAAGCTCAACAAGGCTAAATCCAAGAACCTGTACATGGGTCATGGAAATCCTAAACATGGACACAGGCTGAACAAAAAGTGGGTTGAGAACAGCCCAGCAGAGAAGGACTTGATACTGGTGGATGAAAAATGGAATATGAACTAGCAACATGCCCTCGCAGCCCAGAAAACCAAACTGTATCCTGGGCTGCATCAAAAGAAGTGCAGCCACCAGATCAAAAGAGGTGACCTTCTGCTCCATGCTGTTGAGACCCCACCTAGAGTACAGTGTCGAGCTCTGGGGCACCCAACATAAGAAAGACATAGATACACTGGAGAAGGTCCAGAGGAGGGCCATGAGGATAATCAAGGGGCTCAAACATCTCTTTTTTCACTCTCCTTTGAGAAGACACTGAGAGAATTGAGGTTGTTTAGCCTAGGCAAGAGAAGGCTCCAGGAAGACCTTGTAGCAGCCTTTCAGTACTTACAGGGGGCCTACAGGAAAGCTGAGGAGGGACTCTTTCTCAGGGAGTCTAGCAATAGGATGAGGGATTTTTAAGCTGAAAGAGGGTAGGTTTATGTTAGACATTACAGAGAAATTCCTTACTGTGAGTGTGGTGAGGCACTGGAACAGGTTGCCTCCAAGAAGTTGTGGAAACACCCTCCCTGGAAGTTTTCAAGGTTAGACAGGGCTTTGAGAAATTTGAGAAGTTTGGTCTAGCGGAAGGTATCCCTGCAAATGTCAGGGGGCTTAGAATCAGATATTTAAAGGTCCCTTCCAACCCAAGACACTCTGTGATTCTATGATTTACATTTACTTCTCACTTCCAAGCACACCTACTATCAGTGGCATCCATTTCTTCCTAGTCTGGCTACTTAGTTTAATTTTTTCAAATAAATTTCATTTTGGAGAAAATTCCTATAATGCCTTAAAACAATAATTTCTTCTGAGTTTGTCTTTTAAATAAGATTGGAATCTGTGTTTTACTGCTTTTTAATCATCTAAGGATATAAATGCTTTAAAACATCTTGTTACATACTAGTTTAACTTAGATTCAGATTAAATAAATTTTGAATTTACAGTAACAACAAGTCTGCAAAAGTGTTTGCAACTGTCGCAGAGTTGTTTAAGGATCAAGATAATTACAGTATACAGGAAAACAGAAAATATAATACACTGGCATCTTATATCTATTCAGCTAATCTTCATACCTTGACAGATGTTCAAACACAGTATTTTCATAAACTAACTTTAAAAAAAGGGTGATTCTCTTAATAGATACAAACAACGTGGTGAAGAGCTCAAAGTATATAACCATTTAAATCATATTCCACACAAAATAACCTTGAAACTGTGATGGAGTCTCAAATGTTCACGGATTATGCACATAGAACAAAACAAAATCTGCCATCAAACAAGCCAATATAAACCACAGCATCACTTCTAATAACTAAATAACTATGCATTGCATTCACTTACTGATCCTTGTTTCCAAAATCTTTGTCATTCAGACTGAATTTACCTCCCTCGCTATTTTGAGGACTTAATTTTGTGTAAAACTTTACAGGTCTGAGAAGGAATTTGCTACTGTATACGGCAAATATGTCTCTGGCTGCCCATGAATGCTGTGACGTTGTTCTTTTGCGGGCCCCTATTTCAATTCATCAAACAGCAGTTATCATTCCAGCTTATCCTCTACCATGGAATTTCCAGGAAAGTGAAACCATGCAACAGTTAATCCTTTCCTTCTCTGTCAATCTTGTCTTGAGTATTTGCCTATCTGGGACTCACACAAAAAGCTGCTCTGCACTCCAGAGATAGATAACATCTTACATCTCATTAAGTGAGAAACCGAGGAGTTCAGGTGCACTTGTTTAGCAAACACATTTTGGTATGGGGTTCTCCTCAGTTCCTGCAAAGCTTTCAGAAAGACATAATAGTTTTATCAAAAAGTTGTGGTGTTTTGTTTCCTTTTCTTTTAACAAATAAAATGTTTTACTGAACTGATATACTTTAAAAATATATTTATAATAAAAAGTCCAATTTTTTGCAGTGCTGTTTTCAAAGGAAAATGCTTTATTAGTCCTAATTTTAACTTCAGACATCTTATTTTCTTCACCTCTCACAGTGTATCTTTTTTGGTTTACTTTCCTCTCTGTAGGCAAATGTTACCTAGAAAACATTATTTAAACAGGCAACATTTTTTCATGTGTTAATAAACCAAATGGTATTTTAAAAGCATACACCACATACTTAAGTATAAAATGCAGTGGTAGGAAACAAAAAGAGACTCATCACTTTTTTCTGTTTCACTGATTTTAAGATTTTCTGAAGCCTGGATGTATTATTACATATGCATTTAGGTTTTGTAATGGGTGGCATCAGTTCCTTCTGACATTCCACAGACCCAAGTGGCCATTTTGATAATCAGGGATCACATCTCAGCATCGCCCTGTCTTCTCTGAACACCCCTACCGCAGCCTTAATCCCAGCATAACTGAACTGACCAAATGGCCAATTTGATTTCAGAAAGTTCACACTCCTCCTGCCCAGGTCATATCTTAATGATCATATATCATACAACTTACTGCTTTTTGCTTAGGAAACAATTCCTATAAATAATTTTATGGTCCATTAATTTGGGTGTTGTGGTTTAACCTCTCTTGGCAGCTAAATACCACATAACCACTCACCCACTGCTTTCCCCATCCCTCTCCCCCACTGTGGGATAGGAAAGACAATCACAAGGAAGAAAAAAAATAAAACAGCCCTTGCCCCTCCACCCCCCATTTAATAAAACAAAATAAAGAAGAAAACAACAGCACTAATGACAATACTAATTAAATGATAGACAAAGCAATTAAAAGAAGCCAGGAAGGCTCTACCTGTGCCCAAGATGCCAACTTTCCTTACTCCAAACATGCTGAAACAAGTTGAAAACAGAAGCCCCCACCCCAGGGCCAGCCCCCCCCTTACACAGAGGGTATGGAATAGCCCATTGGCTGGTTCAGTTGTTTATCCCACCTGTGAGCACTCCCAGCTGCAGCCCCTCACAGCCAACCGCCAGCAGCTGCTGGTGATAATTAAGCCAAACCAAACCCAAGACTTTGGGATACTCTGCTTTTTTTTAACTCCTTCCACTTCTAACTGTGCATTAACACAGGCTGACCTGTGCATGAATTATTGTATCACTCTCTACTCTGAAGTTACTGGCACCCATTCATTCAGACTCATCTTAAAATTTACATCTTCCACCAAAATAGCTTTAAGACCTAAATACCTTTAAAAATCTGCAATCAGGCTCTTGAGATGAAACACAACATCTTGTCCTGGACTGGGGTAACCATCTAAGCAACTGTCAAGAACAGTTCCGAGTCAAGGTGCAAGTATTAGTAGCATTCTATTACAGTCTGCCCATTCTTCTATAATATGGCAAAATATTTCTCAGGAACTATAATAGCAGAAGCCTTGTTTCTACTGCTTATTAACTGTCTTCTTAAATCAACGTAAAATTTTTTCTATGTGGTATCTTTATAGGGAAATAATACCATCTCTGTTTTAATCAGTGAAGATAAAATTGTTACTCATAAGTTGTTTGTACAGTGTGTAGTTGAATTTCAGATACAGACTAAAGACCATAAAAGGGCAATTAATATGACCATGAAAGGTAAGTAAGAGCCATTAAAGATTAAAAAATACAAAGCAAACCACAGAACCCCTAAATCAGATCTGAGTTTGACTTCCATCTTAGTCTCTGCCTTGCTGACATGGATCTGAGCTGAAAATATTTTTAGACTTAATGCAATTATCTACAAAAATATTTTATATTACATCCTGGAGTTCTGCTCACTTTAAAGAGAATTTTTCTCAACAGTCCATGTTAATAATACAGCTTACTTTTTCCCTTGTGCAATACTAGAGATTTTCAAATAAAATCAAAACCATTGACTATGGAAATACTGAAAGATGCATTTCATGATAACCTAGCAACAATTTATTCCCACTAACATCTCTCAGCAAGTAAACGTTAAGTTGAATTTAGCTGCTTGGCAAAAAAGATCAGAGCCATTAAAAAGTCATAAGCATATAGCTTAGTTGAGGAAAAGCAGAAAATCTAAAAACTCTTGAATCTGCTTTTCATTCTCCAATGAACAGAAAGACATGCACAGAAACTCATCTTTTACTCCCAGGTCTCCTGCCTCATACAGTCCACAATGCTAGTCACCTGTTCACCAAGTACCTACAATGCAGATATTCAGAACATATCCCTCCCTTTATGAGAGCATCCTGACTGTATGTACTGTGACAGTAACGAGAGCATGTGCACTGCTGACACCTGAGCTTGATATATTTCTGATCTCAGATGTTGTAATCAGGTGATAATCTTTTAATAGATGTGAGGCCATTTGATCCAGCTAATGAAGGATAAATCTAGATTTAGATAGTTATTGTGGCCAGCTCAAAAGGAGCTATCTACATAATTAGTAATAACAGCAATGCAAACTTGCAATTGTTCTAGCCTTTCCTTTGAATATGTGTTTACTAAAACATATATCTGAGGGACGTGGCATGGGTTTTTTTATAAACAAGCTTCGCTTCTCAGATGAAAGGGATATAGAACTGAAACCAATTCATGGCTTGCAATCATCACTCATCCTGGAATAAAACTGTGTGTTTGCTGGTTGGCAGTACTATGTAGTTCAAAATTCAAGAACACAGTAGAGAGCTGACAATGAAGTAAACGTTTCCTGACAACTAAAATCTAACACTTATAAATTATGTGTATGGTTACAACTTACTGAAATAAATGTATTGCATTAGAAATGATTTCACATTGTTGGTCTTAATTACAACCTGAAATGCAAGACACAATTTAAGGGGCAAAAGGTGATGGGGCAGGGGGCAGAACAGGCCTAGTGCATTCAGTGCTTGGATTGATTTGTAGTGCAAAGGTACAAATCTCTCAGCAGTTTTGCAAAGGATTTCTTGCCCCTTTCAACCTCATAGCATGCATTACAGGTCAGGAATCGGTAGCAGCCCTAACAGCTGGCTGTTGATTAAAGATGAAACTCAAGCCATGTACAGAGGGCCTGAAAAAGAACTATACAAGACTTCATACAGTGATTGAGCCCTGAACAATGTAACTACACATTTGTAAAGCCAAATACTACAACAGCAGCCTCTTTTGTAGGGCAAACCAACCATTCCTTGCACTTCCTGTACTTAAAGAGACAATTAACTTAAGGCCTGAAATTGATCATGTCACTCAAAGTCTTCTCTTTAGTAAATACAAAGCAAAAAATATTTTCTAAGACAAAATGGTTAATCAAATGAGTAATTTGAAATGTCATTTTCCAGAACTTTTACAGAAGAGAAACAGCAAGTTTACTTTTTTTTTTTTTAAATACTCATTCACAAGGGGCAATAACTCACTAACAGTAACACAGTAAATCAATGGAAGAGCCAAAAGTCAACTTTCCAGTCTATTGCCTCTTCCATAGGATCACTGTGCTTCTTTACAGATCTGCCCACAAGGAACAATGGCATTGTAACAATATATGAAAAGAAATACAGCAAAGTAAACAGTACGTACAGAAGTGTACTCTAGACACTGATCTTGAAATACATACAGGAGATATTTTAATTTGCACATTCTTTTGTAAAAGCTTTAGGAATCAACCATGCACAGTAACAGCATAGTACAGAGGCACATTACTGGGCCAGGGATAAAACCATGCATTTGTAACTGATGGACACAAGAACATTCTGCTGAAAACTATATATATATTAAAGTTTTATGTGCATGGAGCCTGAGCAAGAGGGATAAAACACTGCATTAATGTTATAGATTAACTTGACAAGACAGCTGATCCCATTGTGCTCACATTAAGTGAATATGAGGTTCACTGTGTGTTAACACAGAGAAGGAATTATTTTCTGTAGAGATTGCTCAGATAAATTCTGGTCAAAATATTAATACCCTTGCATGGGAAAGCAATCTCTTGAAATTATATAAAAGTAATATTTTCAATTTGCTTTAATTTTTCTGTCATTGATCTTATTAACTTGTGTTTAAAGTATACTCTCATAGGCATTTTTGTGATACTCAGCACAAACAGTATTTTTCATATTTTGTGTTTTTTACCAAAATGAGAAAATAACGTAAAAACCGCGAGTAAAATTAGATAAGTAAATTAAGTGAGTATAAATCCCTTGACTAAGTCAAATAACAAAGAAAATTATGAAGTAACTATGTTTTTAACAAGTTCCTTTTGAGGCTGGATGTGATCGCTAGCAAGGCCACTTGTCAGGAGCGGTTTTATATAATAGCTATTTGTTAAGTCCTGATATTATTCATATATGCACTTTCATGTTGCAATGGTATGAATTATTTCCCTTTGGATTATTTTCATCCCCTTTGGATATTAAGAACTCTTCCATCATATATACTTATGCTTAATTTTTCTAGTGTACACAATCCAATGAGATTATATATACTTGTGGAATTAGGAATTAACTGTTTTTATGGTACAAACCTATTCTTTACTAATACTTTTTTTTTTTTTTTGTATTTTGAAAACACAACCTGGAAAGTAATTATCACATAAACTTAGAAACAACAAATAATAAAAAACAAATAATAAAAAATAATTGTAACCTTCTTAAAATTGTCTTCCTGTTGTTTAAATGAGAAGATAGCACAAAATGCATTAGCTCTAGAAAGTAAAACTGTATAGTGAAAGGAATCATTCCCTTTGAGTGTGTTGGCTAACTTAAAAAAAACAAAACAAAAATTCAGTACCGAGAGGGACAACAGAAAGGACTTTTCAAAATGTGTTAACAGCATAAGGAGAATCAGAGATAACACTGGTCCGTTGCTTGACAAGGTCAACCACCTCACAAACAGGGACATAGACAAAGTGGAGATGTTTAATGCTTAAACTGTGACTCCTGACAAAAAGGTTATGTTCAAGAAACTACAGTATAATTCAGGTATAATGGATACAAAATCTTAACAAACCAAAATTAATGCTGCTTAAAGGGGGAATACCACTGAGCTTGCTACAAGTTCTTGACAAGAATCTTAAAAACAAACGTCAACAGTTCCTTCAGAAAATGAGGCTAGAGTCCCTTCTCCTTGCTTGTGTCACGTAACTGGGATGAAAATGTGGTGCATGTCTAACAATCTCTTTCTTGAATATGACTTAGCAAGCTACACAGATAAATGCTAGGCAGCAGCTACAATGGTTTTGCAATGAAAGAGGAGAGAACAAGCTGCCGTGACCTTTTTATCTGCAGCTGGTTTTCATGCTCCCTAGCAGCTGAGGAAAGAGAGCAGATGAGTTTCATATGGGTCAGCTGCATATTCCATAACAAAATCTTCAGAAGAGTAAAAAACATGCATGGAAAAGGATAGACAAATAGTACAGAACTTGATATATAAAATTATTTTTATGCAAATGAACAAATTATAGGTTTGCGTTGGACAAAGGTTAAAAAAGGAAATCAATGACTTGACAGTCATAATTGTTATACGAAAGGAGAAAACAGGCTGCTGGGTTCACTATGTAAACAAACTCTTGGCTGTGCTTGGGACTGCAGTCTCTATGAAAAGATATCCCTATGGTATGGTTTTTAAATAAATGAATCTTTTTAAATACATTATTGAAATTAATTGAAAAATGCTTTCAAAACATATGTAACCTCACCTATGTTCTGCAGAAGATAGCTCTGATATTTCAGTGTTGTCATTTATGTGACAGGCTCAAGGTAGCCCTGATACCCAAGACCTTAACCCAAGTCTACTATTGCTTTGTCAAGGAGGCACTGGTTAACACGTAGTAAGGAATCTCTGTCCACCCAATATATTTTATCAGCCCAAAGAAAGACTCACACACCTCTCTGAAAAAGTACCTTACAGCTTCATGGGGATGCCTACACCTAAGCTGAAGATGTGTCAAATAATCTAGCTACCTCTAATTCCATGCCTACTGTGGGGAATGGAACACCTAGAGTGATAGAAAGAAGGTCTGACATTCTCATCACATATAAAAATTTTATCATAAAATAGACATATTATGAAGCAAGATAAAACTGATATAATAGTGCATTTTTATCAGATGACATTACTGAAGGTTCCTGTTATATTCTGTATTAGGAAAAAGAAAGAGATCTTAACCCAAATGTTCCTTCTTAGAAACACAGACCACTGTATTTCCAGCGTTGTATGGCAGGAAGGATCTCTGTTGGGTTGTTACTTGGATCTTTTCTTGCATTTAGAAATGTCCCAACTCACTACTGATACATAAATACACAGTGTTACACCACAGTTCAGATAGGCAGGTATTCAGTTTTGCTTTTCCAATACACTATGAGGTTGTCTGTAGAAATTCTGTTATTAATTCAACTCCATTAACCTGAGTTCACAGAGAGTCCAAAGACTTGCTACTGTTCCGTAACTATTAATCCAGTGGTGTTAGCAGTAATGCTTTCAGAGGTTGTTGCCATCATTCCCCTAAACAGTAGCGAAACAACCAATCATACCGATAGATAAGCCAAAGCCATTTTCACACAATGAGTAAAATTTCCAAAAGCACTTCAATGATCTGGGTAATGTCTACAGTACGTCTATGTGAGACATATTGGACCTTGATGAAATCTGTCTCAACAAGACTTTCTTACCTGTAAACAAACTAGAGATGATAGTCCACAGCTAGATCAATGCTCCAACTGTATCAAGCTGTGCTTGATTAAATACATAAACGTTATATATGTTTTTATGTCACTTTGAGTCCAAACTACCTATAATCTCTAGACATAGATAAGGGCTTAACAGACTAGACATTCAGAAACCCCTTTCAGAATCCAGTTTTCCATTAAATTCTCAGTGAAATTCAGGCACAGAGATAAGATGTAGACAGGTAAGAACAGAGTGTAGCTATCCAATAGGAAAAAAGCACATGAAGAGCTTTTTCTTAACGTTCCCTGCTTTCTAAGACTTCAGCATCACACCCAGAGACTGATGCCTATTTTCGGAAACAACATGGGACTTAGATCATTCCCCTAGGCAGTGAGAGGGTTGGCTTAGTTCCCTAAGAATTGCCGTGTTGCTTTGTTTTTTTAAAACACAGTAACTATTCCATGTAAATTACAGAAGCAGTTTACAGACACAGGTCTGAAATGCCAGGTTCCTTTCTCTCAATAATTGCATTAGTCCCTGAACTACAGTGCCTTGACCCTTCATGTCTTGCCTCTTTCCCTTTGAATTTTGAGTTCATACCTGCGAAGTGATTCATGTTCAAAAGGAAAGGAAAATGCTCTCACCCCAAATAGCTCTGGCATAAAAAGGGGGGAGATGAAGGCTCAGAGTTTCTGTTTGAAAAGAGAAATGAGTGTAGGTTACCTACTTGCAAAGCAAGTATACTATACATTACAGAAAAAGGAGGACAACTTCAGCATCACTGGATTAATTTTAAAAGAACAAGATCAGATCAGTTCACCAAAAGAATGTCTGGAGTCACTTTGTTTCAGCAAAGATGAAGTTGAATTCCAAGGGAACTGAGATCGACTGTAAGCCTGAGTTGGGGCCCAAAAAGGTACATTTTATTTGTCATTACACATTTAGATTCAGTAGTTATAATTCCTAATATTAGTTGTTTCATAATCCACAAAATATCATTTATAACTTCAGTTATTTCTTTATTTATGCGTTTCAGTCATGATATGCCAAGCTTTTTTCACTCAGTGTGGGAATACAGGCTGTCCGCTATTCTCAAGATATATTTGTGACTTTGGTCAAAGTCAGGGTATTTTCTTTCCTTTAAGATGCCAACAACACTCAGTCATTAAATGAGATAAATCTGAACTGTTCCATAGCTTTTGCTACTAATACCAAAGCAGTAATTGAGGATGAAGAAGTAACAGCTTTTATAATTGAAATATAAAAGGCATCTGCATAAAGAGGGTGAAAGTCCACTGATTTTGGTGGAACTATGACTCAAGAGACCAGAAAAAAAATTTGGTCCAAAATGTGCATCTTAACTGAATTATGCTTCATTAAACACCCCTTTCAACCTCCCTGGACACTGTGGTAGAGAATTGATGACAGTCTGTACTTAATTATAGAATATTGTCTGACATAAGCCAATATCAAATATCTGTACATCTCTGATAACTAATGAGGATAGAGCAGATTAAATGTATCTGCTCTCTCTTGATTTTAGTCAGGAATGAATGTTGGCATGAATTTTTAAAGCAACTACTAAAGTAAACAAAAGTGAAGAGTTGACTCATAAGACCATCACTGAAGGAATCCTGTAAGAATATCACCACCAGTCTTGGGGGAACATCACTTAGAATTCTGAGCCATATTTGGTAAAATAGCTAATCCCTTCCCTCTGAAAAATTAAGCTCTCATCCATACACCATGAATTTAATTGAGAAATGAACTAGGTACTCTGCAAACAAATAACCTTATGAAATAAAGATCTTCAAATAAGAGACACTCACCTGTCAGTGCTGACAGAGGCTAATCTAGTATGTTTAGCAATTGCTTTTTCCTAATTGTAGATTGTTTCAATTATGTCCTGAGAGAAAGAAGTGCTAGAACAGTATGCCATGTGTCATTGCTGCTGCTTCTGCAATCTGCTGCAACTAACTCGTGGCTTATCTTTTTTGTAATACAGGCATTGCCTTCTTTCTGAGCAAAAAACAAACGGACCACACAGTAGCACATACTCTCCTGTTATGATCTTTTGTTTTTACTCTGGGCATTACATCACAGTTTAGATTTGAACACCTTGCCCTATTTTTATCCAGCAGAAGTTAACAGAAGTGATCTCATTACAAAGTTTTGAACGCTTAAAAAAATGACATAGAAAACAAATATTTTAAGATAAAAAGTAACTGTGAAGACAGCTTCCCTTCAAGAAATATCTAATAAAAGATGGTTTATCAGCCCCAGTGTGTATTTATAAGCTAAAATAATTAAAATATAATATCAATTAGAGAAACAGATGTAGATGTGGGAAAGGACTGTAGCATATGTTTAGAATCGTATGAGCATGTTCCCATTTGTGAATGATACTCCGTCAACATTTTTTTTTAAATGTAAAGCCAGCATTTCAACCACAATTATTAAATGTGGCTACAGTCAGAAAAAGTTACTAGGCAAAAGTCTCATCAGTAGATCTGTTCTCCATATGTAGTCAGTCCAAATGTACTCACATAAGTGATAAAAATAAATTGTCACCATTTTTTACTCCTGTTAGCTCTGTACAACCCAATACAGCTAAGAGGAAGTGAGCTGTATTCTATTTTAACTCCTGCACCACCAACAGATGATCTAGTTGTCGAATCTGTATTATTGATGATACCATACAAGCCAGAAAGCACACAGCTTGATTGTGCAGGAAGACAAGATGCAAAGGATGTGGTTTAAGTAGGCTAAGGCTTTATTAACTCATCTGGCAACATTACCCAGAAATATGTCATAACGAGCAGGTCATCGTTCTTTCATTGATTGTTCCAACCTGTTTGAAGGTTGCTGTCAACTTTCCTTCCTTCCAAATTCCAGCTGTTGCTGGAGCATCACCATCTTCTCTTCATATATACCCTCAAGAGTGCTACCTGCTGAACTGACATATTTTGAATCTAACCTCCTGGCTTAGCCAACTGTGGCCTTTAAAAAGGTAGACAGAACTTCCAAACCATTGGTCCTGATCAATGTGTTTCAAGGAGTCGTGATTTTTCCCCCCCTAGACTCATGGAAGGCAGCAAACAACACATGTGACATTGAAAAGAGCCTGGCTACATCCACTTTACACCCTCCCTTCAGGTATTTATCAGATTCCCCCAAGCCTTCTCTTCTCTAGGCTAAACTGTGCCAGCTGTCTCAGCCCCTCCTCACATGAGAGGTGCTCCAGTCCCTTAATCATCTTTGTGGCCATTCACTGGACTCTCTCTACTATGTGCATGTCTGTCTTGTAATTGAGAACCCAGAACTGGACACAAAATTATTTTATAATGTAGTTTCTATATGGGGTCAGGTTAGAAAAGTGAAGAATTAAACTGCACTGGACATCACCATAATTCTGGATGTAAATACAAATTAATTTGTTCTTACAAGCCATCAGGGACAGAGATTCCACAAATGCCCCCACTTATAACTGTGAGAGATCAGCTGGGCTCCCAGCTGACTAGGACTCACTATAAAGAATGGGGAAATGTTGCTGGATGGTTCATCTTGAGCATCTTTAGCTGTAACTAGCAGCTGGCTGGAAGTAATCTGACTAAAAAGGAAAAACAAGCAAAGAAAAATTCACACAAAATCAGAACTCAGATCTGACAACCATCCCTGGGTCTCAACCTCAGAGCTTCATCTATTATGCTTGGGAACAATTTTTCTGTTCCTTTCCTCTGCCTATTTGCATATAAATGTTGTGTATTCTTTTTTTTTTTTTTTTTGATATATAAGTGAGAAAATACTGTAGGCACTAGCTTGGTATTTGAAACTAGTATCTAGAAGCCAGCTTCATACGCAGCACTGCAGTTTCCCTCATGACATATATAAAAAACATGGTAGCTACAATATGCTTCCACATGCTTAGATGGTTTGTGTTTAACTTGCTATTTTCAATGAAGTACATTTAAAAGAAGAGGATGCCTGGCACCACATGCATAATTTTGATGAATAGACAAAACATTCTCATATAAAGTATGCTCACTTTATTTAAAAGAGTAATCTAATCTTAGCCTTTATTCTGTTAAATCAGTCATGTGTGACCCATTACTAACCCACTAACATGGAATGTAACTTGAGAGCCAAAGAATTATTCCCACCATATTGCTTATCAGAGAACTGGGAAATAGGTATATGCTGTATTTTCTTATTTCATCAGCCTCATTGGTGATTTATTGGCAAAGACACTACATTCATACATCTCAACCTCTCTCCTCATCTGTTAATTCTAATTATCTTCCTTCTATGTTGGCATCATTCACATGCCCTGTTTGTGTACATATATACAAAAATAAGCATGCTAACAAAGAAATATAAAAACTATTTAGTGACTATCCAAGCAAAAGTATGATACTAAGGAAAGCCTTGCACTGTCTTTAGGAACAACAAGGAGAATCACGTGTTGGGGTGCTCTAAATAGTCAGTTATCTTGAATTACTAGAAAATTTGCCTGAAGCCCACTGAGGTTCCTAGGAATATAGAAGAGTCTGCAGTACAGGTGCTAGATAACCAGTTTTATGTTCCAAGATAAAATATTCTAGTCATGCTGAAGATAGCACCTGCACTTCTTTACAGTTTAGAAAGTGCTTTGAGACAACCTTGGAAGAGATGTGTAGGAAAAGCTTACTACAGTTAGAACAGGGAACTGCATAGTGTGGTTCTCAAGAAATCACAAAACTGCTATTGTACCTTGTACTTTCTTTTGGGAATTTCTTGGCCTAATATCTGGTAAAAGGACAGACAAATACTGCAAGACAAATACTTCAAACTAACATTTCAGAACATACTTTTTGGTCTGTAGAGAGAGATATTATAAAAGACAACTAGGACTAATCTAAATGAAAAATACAAGTTTCTGGTTTTTTTTTTTTTTTTTTTTTGTTTTGTTTTGTTTTCTCCAAAATATCATTAAGACTTTTACCACTACTTCTTCCACTTTATCCCTCTCACAAAAAATAAAATTCTATTT
>JANIJG010016777.1:85749-143979 GCA_024611175.1 Megaceryle torquata | reverse complement strand
TGGAGTCATTCAAAGTCAGGCTTGATGGGGCTCTGAGCAACCTGCCCTAGGTAGAGATGTCCCTACTTGTGTAGGGATGTTGGACCAGATGACCTCTAGAGGTCCCTTCCAGCCTAAAACATTCTATGATCTCTGTCAGGAGTCCATATCTCTGATCATGGCAGTTATTTCCCAAAAGCAGTGGAGAAGAGAGGGGTTCAGTTGTGTCTAATTTTTTTTTTTTTTTTAATAAAATAGCTTTCTCTTTAGATGTTTCTCAGCCACACCTCCTGTGTTGTTGTGAGACATATTTTTTATTTTTGTTTATTGACTCAGACTCCAAACTGTTCAGGGGAAACACCTCCAGGAGTATACTCCCAGGACCTTACTGTGTGAATAAAGCAGGCACATACTCATACTTACTTGCAGACCTGTTAAGCTTTTGGCACGGTGTATAGGAAACTTAGTGTAAAAAAGAATCATAGCATGCATGTTTTCAATGAGCAAAATGTAGCACTTTGAACACATTTACTTAGCATATGGTCGTTTGTTAAGAAGTCTTGGTTATGAGAAATTTTTTTTTGGTTAAATGGGAAAGATTCCTTCCCTGACTGCTAGTACAGACATTTCTTGTATTTATGGTGTTTTGCAAACAAAAGGGAAAACATTTGTATGACACAGGAAGCCTAGTCTTCATGTTTTCACTGGCATCAAGGTTTTTTTAAGGCATTTTCACTCATGATTGAAAATTTTATTTTCAGAATGGAGACAAATCACTATTTCTGCAAAAGTCCGTCCATAAAAGAAGAGTTATAAATATTGGCCAAGCATTAGAAACTGAATGAAGTTTTTAAGTTAAGAGATTAGACCTGCACCATTGCAATCTTTATGTTAGCTGAATTTTCAGGAGGCAGTTAAAGAATCTTGCTAAAAACACATTGAAAAAACCAGGCAAATGTACCTCCACTAAGGAAGGGAAACAGAAGGAAGTAATGAGTCATAAGTGTTGGCAAACAGATCATGTTAACATTAGGGTGAACTGTGTTAGGGGCAAAACTACAGGATGCTACATACTGGAGTCTCTAAGTACTATCAGTATGTCAGAGGATTTATAGTCCCCTGGCCCCTGGAGCTTCTGAATTCTGTCCCACCCTCTTTTAGATGCACAGATTAGAGTCTGGATATAATCTTTTCTCTAAATTCTTCCCACTCACCTCCATTTTGTGTCAGAGTTAATAACAGCTTAACAGTTATTAAGATGGCAAGTGAAATCACATTCGGGGACAATGTTTAGTTAAAAGTATTAGATCTGTGACCATTTTATTAAAATTCACAATGTGTCTCCTTTTTTCTTCCTCAGTAATTGACATTTTGGAATCTTCCATTTTGTCATTATAATGCAATTCTACTGACCTCTGTGGACTTGTTGTAGCTATACTGGTAGAAGAGAGTGCAGAATTTGGCTCAGAATGCTGTAGAAATGCCAGCTATTTAGAAAGAGTCTATTTTATTGAAAACTTAAGCCCAATATGGTTGTTTGACACTGTGTTGACAACAGACATTGCACATTTTCTGTTCTCATTGAATGATAAAGAATTTTTATAAAAGATAAGCTACTTAGATTTTTTTAGTACTTAGTTTATTACAAGTGATTGTCAAATCCTTACTTGGCTGATCTGGGAGAAAATAGTACACATCTTTAACACTCAGTGGTAACATATGTAAAGGATACATAATAAACCATGGGAACAGGAGTATATTGAGTCATGTTCCTTTGATGGAAAGATTCTCATTTCTAATAATTTTAAACAAAATTATTCTAATATAATTTGCCTAATTGGCCAACAAGGTAGACAGTCCTGATTCCTTACTGATTACAATGGCCATCACCTCTCTTATGGGAGGGAAAGATGCCAGCTCTTCTTTGTCAGAAAGCCCTGCCTCTAAGTAAATAAAATTGTTATAATACTGCAGCTTAACTGCTCATTATGTGTCAGCTACTCTTTCAAGGCAAGGTCATAAAGAAAGTTCTGGTAGTGACAGCTGCTGTGTCAGTTTTACACAAATTTTCTGAACAGCTCTTAGTTAGATTACAAATACCCAGGCAGATCAAAGATAGCTCTTCCTACTGATTTCTTGGTGATAGATACTGTTCAGTTATTCACATTTGTTTTGTCAAATCTGTTAACAGTCTTTGTTGTAGCTAGAAAAAGGAATTGAACAGAGACCTGAACAGATATTGCACCACTTTTTCAGTGCAAGCCTGCATCATTTCCTGCTAACCCTGATTGATGCATATATCCATTCAATAGCAAAAGGAGGACATATGTATATCCGTATTTCCTGTATATACACATACACATCCCAAGTTGAAACTCTACTCATCTTCTCTTTTTAAGGTGTCAAAAATAGTCTGCATGATCTTTCCACCATGAGCCCTTACTGGTTCACTGGCTCATTCAGCTGACTTCTGGAGTTCAACCCAATAACATAAAGCAGTACCAGCTAATTACCTTTATCCACAAAACCTTTTGTTGGTTCCACACATGAGTGGAGCTTCACTATTTCTTCAAGGACAGCTTGGAGGATATTTATTAACTAAACTTCATAGTTGATTTTTTAAAATATGTTTAAATTTGGTGTATTATGAAGAAACCACGCAGAACAGATACAGTGAAAATAAACATTTAATTTGCTATATGTCACTGGAGGCATAAAAATATCCACACATTCTTTATTTATAGCTTTTTTTCTTCTTTAATATCACAGCATCTATCTACACAGAACGATTTATGGGTCTTCCTGTAGAGTCTGATAATCTTGAGCACTACAAGGTGAGCATTCTTTTTTGTGTTAATCCTCTTTAAGCTTGAATCACACTTCCATGGACAAGTACAACTGGGAAGGAAGAAAATGCCTTACCAGCTCTCATAGTGGCAGTCCTGTAGCAGCTAATGTACTGCTGTGAAATTCATATCTCCATAGTTACTTGAGGTTTTCTGTTTATCAATCCTTAATATGTTAAATTGAAGGATCCTTATTTTCTCATTTGACAAGTCAGACAGTTCTGCCAGTGCAAACCATTATCCTAGGAAAGAACTCATGTGAGAGAAGCTAAAATGTTGATGTTGATAAAGTTTTGGTAGGAACTGTTAGCTGTGGTATGCAAACTGCTTCATACAAATTTATCTCTCTAATAATATAAGCATACTATATGGTCAGAACAGCTTCCCCTACCTGGAACAGGTTGCCTTTCTTTTTTTCACACTGATAAGAAGTCTGTAGCTTCCTCTAGAAGCACACATACCAGCTCTGGATACAGAGAGGCTTGAATTAACACCCAAAGAAGTTAACAAAAAGACTCCCATTAAAGATTTTGGATCATGCTCTCAGCACCTATTCTCCATCCCAACTCAAAGAACAGAAATGCTCAATACCAAACTGCCCTGATAGAGCTATTCAGGTAGCCAGGAGTTCTAGTGTTCAGGAAATTAGGCATGGCTAGTGCTGTGCTTTTCAAGAACTGGCCCTTAGAAAAAGCAAAAAATATAAATGGCTTCTATTATAAGCCCAGATTGATATGAAGTCACTGCTGTTACTATTATGCCAGTCCAACTGGTTGTTGTTCTACTAGGTAATGAAAGCCTTTCAGCTCTGTGACAGAGTGGTTTAAATTGAAGCTGCTGAACTGTTCATTTTTCCTCTCAACAGAATTCAACTGTGATGGCAAGAGCAAAGAATTTCCAAAATGTAGAGTATCTTCTCATCCATGGAACAGCAGATGGTGAGGTTTGCCAATGGCAATACAAATAAAGCCACAGAATCACTTTGTTTGAAAAACATTAAGCTTCTTTCTATGCCTTTGCTTAGAGTTGGTACGTAGATCTTTGGTGGATTACCATATGACACATTATAAGATGCTTACTCATTCTTTGTAATGTCAACTGTATCATCTGGTAATTAGTGGACACAACTTAATGCACTATAACTTTATGCTTTGTGATATTTACATGTTTCAACAACTAATCTCTGGGTTTTTTCCCTTTTTCAGATAATGTACATTTTCAGAACTCAGCACAAATTGCAAAAGCTCTGGTTAATGCACAGGTGGATTTCCAGGCAATGGTAAATGTTATTTATTTATTTTCATTTTGAACAGTGGTTTATAGCTTTATCAATAAGCTTATCTGAGATTTGGCATTGATTTTAAGAACTCGGTTCAACTGAATATACTTCAAAATCTGGCAACCACCAGTGCATTTGTTACTCTTCATAAACAATTTCTTCCTCAAAGGATTTGCTTGCTCTTTTGGATTTTTTCATTCTTGCCCTTTGGATGCTAGAAGGATTTCTCTCTTGACAAGAATAACTTAGAGGCTTCTAAAATGAGCCAGGGAGAAGAACTACAATCCATCTGAAAGCTACTGATAGCTAGTGAAAGAGAGGAGTATGAAGGAGCTGGCTTCTGGGGCCAAAATCATCACTGGTTCTGAAGGATTCTGTCTTGAACTGGACATGCCTGCCACTGGCATAAGGTGGAAAAAAAGAAAAGAGTAGAAGGTATCCATGATGTACTTATCCAGGATCAGAAAAAAAAAAAAAAAAAAAAAAAAAGTCCTCTGCAGAATAGGTGCAAGGAAAGAGAGAAACACATAGGCAGGAAGTTAGAGGCTATAAATGAACAAGGGAAAAGTAGTTCTGAATTACTTGCTAAGCTCTGCTTCTGCACCTTTTTTCTTGGGGCTAAAGACCAAAGTGTTTGCCTGATATTAAATGTACTGGCCTTCTGCCTGAAACCATTTTCCCTGGGCCATGAACTCCCCCAAAAGGGATCAGACAGATATCCCCCTGTACTTGGGGTTTGTAGGCCCTTTTGAATATTCCACATTTTCTGCTTCCTTCACTGATATTTAGCAAACCCAGTTTATTTCACATGTTTCTGGAATACTGTATGCAGTTGTAGTCATTCTAGTTCAGCTATAGGGGAATGCCAGTTATTTCTAAGAGTCAGCATAGTTCATATGTGTATTTTATTTGCAGTACACCATTCATAATGGCCCTGCTGCAGTGCAGGATGTTTTGAACAGAATTACACAGCATTTAGCTGAAAGCTTGTTGCTTAGAACCCCATATTCATGAGACTGTGGCCAAGGCTGTGCATCAGGCCAAGGGCATTTCATCCCTAAGGCATCTCAGAGCTCTTTTGCCTGACTTGATACAACTGACTTGTCAATACTGAGGCAGTAATGCTTACTCCTAGATTACAAAAGGTTTAGAAATTTTTGCATCAAGAAGATGAATATAATGGAAATTGATGAAAAGAAAAAAGATTAGCAAGTGCCTCTGCTTTTTTGAGACATCCACTTACATGAACTATGTTCTTATATCATTTAAGTACTGCAGAATTGAAAACATAACATAGGTGGTTTATTGCTTTTTTTTTTTTTCTTTCTTTCTTTTTCAGTGGTATACTGACCAGAACCATGGAATTCCAGGCCTTTCCAGCAAACATCTCTACACACATATGACCCACTTCCTCAAACAGTGTTTTTCTTTGTCACAATAAGTAGGGTGTTCAAAGCATGCTAAGGTATCTGATACATCTCTGGGAGAATGCAATTATAATGGTGCCCAGGTTATGTACTTTTCAGGTGAATTGATAACAAGAACTCTGAAGTTCTTAACTTGAGGTTTACATCTACTTTTGATATTGTATATTAGCAAATGTTA
This sequence comes from Megaceryle torquata, assembly GCA_024611175.1. Lineage (NCBI taxonomy): Eukaryota > Metazoa > Chordata > Aves > Coraciiformes > Cerylidae > Megaceryle > Megaceryle torquata. The sequence goes on along the minus strand of JANIJG010016777.1, from coordinate 138,270 downwards.
TTTTAATACATGCTCTGGCACATTTAACACCTGTTTGATAGAAAAAATAAAATTGGAATGTAAAATGCCATGTGCATTTATTTCCATCTTGCTTAAACTTACATTCTGCAATCCAAGGATAGGTGGTCTGTTGCAAAGGCATGCTGACAGATGAATATGCTTGCATTTGTTAACTACAACTGTAAAGTGGGAAAGGACAAAGAAAGGAGTGCAAGTACCTAATTAGCATCCTAACAAGAACCTTTATTTACAATTTCTTGAAAAGAATCTAAGAGAACGGAATCACAGAACGTTAAGGGGTAGACAGGAACTCGAAGGATCATCTAGTCCAATCCCCCTGACAGAGCAGGACTACCTAGAGCAGGTCACACAGGAATGCATCCAGGCAAGTTTAAAATGTCTCCAGAGAAGGAGACAACACAACCCTTCTGGGCAGCCTGTTCCAGTGCTCTGTCACTCTCACAGTGAAAAAGTTTTTCCTTATATTTCTGCTGAAACTCTTATGCTCCAGCTTGCACCCATTGCCCCTTGTCCTATCATTGTACATAACAAAGAAGAGCCTGGCTCCATCCTCCTGACACTCATCCTTTACGTATTTCTAAACATTATTGAGGTCACCCCTCAGTATCCTCTTCTCCAAGCTAAAGAGACCCCAGCTCCCTCAGCCTTTCATCATAAGGGAGATGCTCCACTCCCTTATCATCTTTGTGGCTCTGCACTGGACTCTTTCAAGCAGTTCCCTGTCCTTCTTGAACTGAGGGGCCCAGAACTGAACACAAGCAGGGATAAGAACACAGTATTTAAAGCTGAAGTTTGCATAATTATTGAGAATATTGAATTCTGTGTTCAAATTTTATTCAACTCTTATTTGAAACTTTATTCTGCAATACTCTCAGTAGTCAGGTTTAAATATGAATGACATTTATGATAGCTATTTTATCTCAGTGGTTTTTCTCCATGTATTCAGAATGTGTGAGCCATATTAGCCTGTTTTTAATATCTAATCATCACCTCAGCATTCAAATTAATCTCAATGACATTCATCCCAGACTGGAAGGGAAGGATCAAAGGATTTTATGCACCCTTTCTTTCCTTTGTTTCCAGTGAAACTATTTTAGGGAGTCTTTAAAAAATGCTAGTGGATAACAATAACTGGAGTACTTGCATTATATTGATTAGTAATCAAATCAGTCCCATTGTAATACAAGAATATGAATAAGATAATTGGCAAGAGATTTGTTATAGATTAAATTATTCTCTGGTCACATGTTTAAAAAATTGTGAGTTAGCCTACTGCATACGAACCGTGGTCTGTCTGACACAATATCTCATGTCTGCTATTAGACAGTGACAGTACAAAAGTACCTGAAAAAGGTTCTGGAGTAGTCTTCCCACAAAGCAAGCTGCTTCCAAACAGACAGAGATCAGTTGCTGCTTACTTGTGGAAAAGCAAGGGGTTTCATTTGACCCTCTTTCACATAAGCATGGGATTTATCCAAAATCATTAAAATGTGGAAGTGATTTGCTATGTAACAGCTTCCTTCGTTTTGTTAATGGCAATATCAAATTTGATTTTCCACACATGATAACATTGCTCAGACACATCTTTATGTAAATGTAGTTTCCAAGCTGTTTGTAATGGTTAAATTATACTTTGATGGGAACTCTTCAGAAAATACTCAATTAGTTCAGGTTTTTTGGAAACTCTGCCAATTATGTGACGTTAATGAGCTTTTTGTTGGTAATGTAATTAAAATTCAACTGCTATAATGGCTAAAGGAAAAAATTATAGCTCTAAGAAAGTTAACATTAAGCAAATATAACATGAAGTGGGGCTAATTAGATGTTGATTATATGGTCCTATGTGCATTTGCTACACACAACAGTAGTCTCAGTAATATGGTTATTTTACAAACAAGGAGTACAATTCAGTTGAAATTACTGAGCTTTAACTCTCAGTTTAACTTATATTGATATGACACCACAGAAACCACTGCAAAATTGTTGGGAGAGAAAAATCAAGCTCTTATCCCAGATGCTTAAAGGTTTTAGATACCTGAATATGTCAATGGGAACCTAGTACAATTTAAAAAAAAATGTATGAATCTCAAATAAATATCAATGTATTAAGTTATCTTTAAATTTCTACACCTTTATTTTTATTTACACTCTTGAAAATCCTACAAGCTTTGGAAATTTGGCCACATAAATTGGCCCTTTGTGCATTCTATAAATAATAAAGTAATGCAATGTGTTATTCACACCCTGCCCACGATTCTGTAATCAGAAGCTTCTGGAAATATTTGGAATAAGAGACATTTCAGGAAAAAGTGACAAATAATGTAACAGAAGGTACCTCTTTCCCAGGGGATGCGTTAGCTGTTTCATTATTAATCTGCCCTTATGTCTGTTTCCTAAGCTAATCAGCATACACATCTCCCAAACTGTCCACCATTTACCTTGGCTTGTAGAAAGCAGTTGTGGAGATAAAACATGAACAGATTAACTGCATCATGTGTCTGTCAGTTTTGCTTCATTGTTTTTCATGTTGCTAATTTATTTGCCTTACACAGTGTTCTTGCCAAAGAATGGGAACATCTTCAGCAGAGTGTGACATTTACACTGAGTTGCTGGAATAATGTCTAACCTGAAAGCTTTATGGTTGAGCAACCATGTATTTTGGTGACCTGGAATGCTGTGAGTGTCAAAAACAAACTCTTAAAAACATACCCAACTTCAAATTGCTGGCCTGTGCTAATAACATGTAACATTGCAGTCATTCATTAGAAATGGTGCAGAACACTTCAAACTTCTCATTGCAGTATCACAGAATGGTTGAGGTTGGAAGGGAACTTCAGAGTTCGTCTTGTCCCACCTCCCTGATCAGAGCCATCTACATCTGGAAGCTCAGGACCATATCCACATGGCTTCTGAATATCTAAAAGGATGGAGATTGCACAGCCTCTCTGGGCCATCTCTGCTAGTGCTCAATCGTACTCATAGTAAAAAAGTGTTTCCTAATGTTCAGACAGAACCTACTGTTTCAGTTTGTTCCTATTGCCTCTTGTTCTGTCACTGGGCACCACTGAAAAAAATCCTGGTTCCATCTTCTTTACACTATCCCTTCAGATATTTCTGTACAGTAATAAGATCATCCTGAGCCTTTTGCTCTCTAGAAAGAGAACATTTTCCATTCTGCCATCACAATCCATGTTATAAGCATCACCATAAACATTCACTGGACAGTTATTTGCCCTGTTCTTTTTTAATCTAGCCTACATTATAGGCTCTTCTGTAGTAGAGCTTCAACACAGTTCAAGCTGAAGCTAACAAAAATGTGTTTAAGGGCTAGCCTTATATATGAATAAAGAGTATATATATCTATACTGTAGGCATCAAATACAATATGCAAGAGCGAACACTGGGGCACAACTCATCCTGAAACTAAGAAATTATAGCTTTTATGACAAGATTGTCTAAACTGATGAAGGAATATCCTCAAAGTTTTGCTTCCTACTTTCAAATGTTTTAGAGGATCCAGTTTTCAGAAAATGCTGAGCACTTTCTGCTCTTCTTTTTACTTTTGAATAAGAATCTCACACTTCAGATACTCAAAAATTCAGACAATGAAACTTAGACTTCAAATAGCTGTCATATAAACAAAGTATACAAGCCTCTCAGGATGGGACATGGGTTGGGTTGTTCTGAATTAAGCAGACAGGCCCTTGATAATTAGCCACAGATACAGTTTATTCCAAGTCAGTTTCCACTATGAAGCCTGTTCAGCTTTTACAAATTAAAGCTAGAGCTGCAAAGGAAAACCTGCTTTATTCTAGGAACTGAAGTGTACATAAATAGTAGAAAACCACTGGTTCCACTCCAAACCATTCATTCATTCATTCATTCCCCAACACCTGTTTTCATCATCTACCTCATTCTTGATGTGTGAGCTGTATATATTAGTGAACATGTAATCCTCATACCTGCAATGTGGAGGTACATGCTTTGCTTCACTTAGGATTCCTGCAGCTGCAAAGAAGAAGGGCCTGAAGAGAAAACAGCATTAGTAGAAAACCAAATATAATCCCAGACAGGATCCAGAATATGGTTAATGTTATACTCATTTTACTCAGATATCAAGTCAAATTCAGAATACATTCAGTACTTTCCAGTTTGTCAGTCAGTTCCAATTACAGGGCACAGCTGCTTAGAACATTTTATAGAGTCATTTGAAGGCTCTATATTTAATCTGAATAATTCATAGTATTTGCTAAGAGCATTTGGCATTACTTTCAATTATGAACACTGTCTTCTCGGAATGTAAAGTAACTAGTGTATACTTGGCCTCTCTTCTGCTTGCGCAAATTGATGCAGCTCCATTGACTTCAAATGGAGCGTTTCAATTTATGTGAGTAGACAGTGTGAGCTATAGCATAGTTACAATAGCTCTGTTTCCTGAGGTACAAACCCATTGGCGTCCACGGCAGTAAGCATGGAGTTGCATGCTGTGGAAAGGCTCAGAGACCCTAAATGAATCCTCTGTTTCAGAAAGCAGTTTTTGCTCTCCAAAGTGTAGCCCTGGAGTTGTATACATCTATATGCACACATTTGTGTGGGTTATGTATATGTACACATGTATATATGTAACACAATGAATATGTGTTATGTATGTGTTTACACATATGTTCTTCCTAAAATGTTGCACTAATTCTTAGAAGGGGGATGTGGGGCTCTTTTGACTGAATATCATGTAACAAAGATGGGAAAATAAAAAGGACTGCACATCCCAACCTCTGAACTCACATTTGATAAGGAGAGAATGCTCTTTGTGCAATGAAGAAAGAAAAGGGTGAGGGCCTGTATTCACACTCCAAGATATATCCTCCTCCCTCACATGTTCTTTAGATATGCAATAGATAATAATAGAATAATATAATAAATAAATATGTAATTAAGAAATAATCAGAAAAAATGTGGAAGTTTCACTTTTTTGAAAGCATTTGCTTGGGGATTTTTTTTTTTAATCTTGACATTTTAAATTCTTTTAACTATTTTTTTCTTGTACTAACAGCTCAAGAGCTGAGACAAACATCCTAGAAATGTATGATATTCAGGGTATGCTAGCCAGTTATGAAACATACATTGGTCCTATTTTTCTGAAAAGCCATGTCAACTGGAATAGTCACTGCTAGACCACCAGGCTCTGTGTGTGGCTGGTAAGAATTCTGCTTCTCATTTTACCTTTTCTGTAACTATCCCGTGAGTGCGGTAACAGCAGCCATTACCTAGTGCTGAGATGACAGTGCAGGAGATTTTGATCAACAATGAATACAGTGAACCGAAGATACATAAACAAAAACCTTAAAGATGAAAATTTCCTGAAGGCGGGTCACTTTCAGGTTCTGTCTCATAGCCTGTCTCAGCTGAAGTACAGTTGTGAACTATAATATAAAGGAGAGTGGGTTGTCCTTGATTTTTTGTCTAAAGGTACCAACTATTATAATTTACAATGGGGGAGGAAAAAAACTGAGTAAATATGGATATTTAATACACTCATTACAATTTTCTACTTCTGTTTGGTAACTCTTTTTTGCTGTGATCTTGAAACATTTATTTCTACAGATTCATTTATGGCAACTGAAGCTTGCATGGTTTTTGATGGAAGTTCCCTTCTTTCCTGTACTTTTTATTGTCTGTGTATCACTTGAAAAACAAATAATCAGTCACCTTCTAGATGCTAGATGACCTTTTAGATGATATAGCCTGTGTAACAACCTGTTCAACCAGGTGCACTGAGATGCTCTGTCACTTTTTTTTTTCTTTTTAAATCATCATACTGTAAACAAGAGTTTTATCTGACACAAGAAAATAAACAGAGCTGAACAAAAAGAGAACTGCCTGTTTCCAGGAGGAGATGCTATTGCTTTACATTCTATATTGCCGGTTTAGAAAGCTATGTGTCTAACCCAACAAGTAGTGAGAGAAGTCTGTTAACAATCCGTTTCAACAAGTGTGTGTGAGATCCCGGTGTAAAAAACGGTCTTAAACGGCCCTTTGATCACCATCTGCTGCCCTATAAGAGGTACTGCAGGGCTGGGCAGCCGCCTGCCTTCTCCCTCAGGAGCCGCAAAGCAAAGCCCACCAACTTCATGAAGACTGCCTTCTAATTAGTGCTGGACTTACATTTAAACTGTGATTTTGCATCCCCTCTATAAAGCTCATAAAGCTTAAATAGAAAGTCAGTTTAAAAAATAATAATTTTGCGATCAAGACGGCAATGTAACTCAGTGAAATCAGCATTTCATGAAAAAAACCAACCAAACAAACAAACAAACAAAAACCAAACAGACAAACAAACAAAAAATAAACAACACCAAAAAAAAACCACAAAAAAAACCCAAAACTATTTGGGGTATAAGGTTGTTTCCAGGCTTATTTTGTCTCCTTTTGCACCATGTCTTATACGTTACACAGCTGTTTGCCTAGGGAAGGTTGGTATATGGGGATGGTAATTCTAATCGTTTCAAATGAAAAAAAACCTCTGAAAAAGAAACCAAGTTTGATAAATATGTATGGAACTTTGTATATCTGATGCCCATCAATGACGGGGAATCCATGACACAGAATGGATGTGAAAAACACAATTGAAGCAGGAAGAAAGAAGACATGGGGAAAAGAACATGTGGAAAAGAGAGGAAAAGAAGTAATAATGAAAAAGGAGAGTAATAAAAAGGGAAAATAAGGATCTCCAAAATAACTGAACAGCTCAGAAATTATGAGAGAACAGAAACTGGGCTCTTAAGTTTGCAGCAGCAGCATTAGTAAACACTAGAATTGTTGCTAAAAATAACAAAAAATGGACCATGAATCTCAGTAGATGAATCCAGGAGCAGAGAAAAATTATACTAACACACACAAAAAATATTTTAAATTGATTATGTGGACTGTGTAGTGAGAGTTAATGTTTCCCTAAGCCCTTGCTGTGGTACCACAGCAAGGTGTTTAGGATAGAGCTCTAGGAAGGCCCCAGTAAATTTTGTTTAACACTAGGGTTATTGAGTTTATACACTGCCTCAGTTGTATCATATGGGGTATGCTGCTCTGGCTGTGGTTAGCCAGCAAAAAATTATCTCACTGAAGAAGATTCTTTGCTGGCTTCATGGAGCATTGTTAGGGGAAATCAGAGATTGCTGCAATAGGTAAGCTTTTTGCTGTGATAGGAATGCTTTTTCCCACAGATTAGACCATGGGTCACTCCAGACTGGTGTCACTAATGATCAGTGGGATGTCCACTGTGATTTCAGACCCTTCCCTCTACTAAGCAGAACTGAAACTCAAGGTGGATTCTTTCATATTTAATATGTCTCCTGGCACCTTACATATGTAATAATCATGTTTCATCTTTGTTGCCCTTTAGCATTTTATAAAAGATTATCATAAATACCAAGATATATGAAAAAAGCCTGTAAAGAAAAACTTCTCCAGGAATTTCCTGAAGAGGGATATCTCAGTTGTTGCTTCATACACAGGATAAAAGACCCATATTCCTCACTTGCTTGTCTTTTCAGCTGCCAGGGCCATTGACAAGCTTTGTGTCAATCTCTCCTACCTATGGTCACCAGATGGCTGAACGTAGTCTTCTTTGGCAATGCTGCCCCATCATAGCTATGAAATTGCCTTATTACTGAATGGTTTAAGACCTTGACAATTGTTGCACAGGACATATACAGCTACAAATTTCAAATCTGATGAGGTTTTTTTTATTTTTTTTTTCCTTGTAGGGAATGGAAACATGAGCAAAAGGCTTATCTTGCATAAATCTGTAGGCCACTGTATGAAACTGAATTAATGATGAATATTTGTCATACAGTTCACAAGTGAGTGTGAATTTTCATACAGTAGAATTTACAAAGTTGACATTTTACATCTAAGGGCAATAATTTTTTAAAAATTATTAAATTTGACCTGTGCTAGTCTATAGTGGGTAGTTATCACTGCAGTACTTCATGTCTCTTCCTGTTCATTATATTGGCACAAGATTACTTGAAGAATCATTCAAAGGCTTTGGGGGAATTGTGTTAGCTATTGTTAACAGTATATTAAATTTAAAAACCTTGATTTAGAACTGAAAGTTGATGCTAATCAACACCATTGGTGTCAACAGGACTGGGCTTTTAAATGTTAAATGTGGCAAATTGGAATTTGGAGAAATTTCTGCCTTAATCCTAAGCACCTTTAGCCCACTATTTGTCATCCTAATGCCCTTCTGTTTGATATTTACTTCTTTGGACATTGCTACCTCACCCCTTTTGCAAAACCGTGTTAGCACTGATGTCATAAAGTAAGCAGAATGAATGTGTGAAATTGCTTGTAAAATTATCAAATGAAATGAATAGCAAATATGATGACTTTTTTTTTTTAAGTTGAATAAAGAAACTGTCAGCAATGATGCACTCTTGTAATGCTTACTAGAGCTGAACAGTATATATATAAGTCTGTGCAAAAGAGGCAGCTAGACAGATCTCAGGATCCTCAAGGCTTGCCATAGTCACAGAAGAATAGAGTGTAGCAGCTCTTTCTGCAACTGCTACATATTGCTTCAAAGTATATAAAGGTAAGATTTATATGAACTACCAGTACAATTTGTTTGAGAAACTGAGTGCATTATTTGAATTGTATAGCCCAAAGTTTGCAATAGAGGTGCCGTATATTTTCAGTATATTGGTGTTTCCTTCTGTGGCTATTCTCACTGATGTTTGGAGTTAACAACATCATTTAAAACTTGTAATGTATTGAATTAGTTCAACAGAGAATGATCCAAAAAAGAGAAGTTGACTGTTTGGGTTGCAGAAGCAACTGAAAAGGAAGATTAACCATGAGAACATGAAAGACATGCATTGTAGTAAGAATTTAAATGTGAGATATATAATTATTGATTTTTATATTTTTATCTCCTTTAGTATGATCTTTAGAGATATTTAATGAACGTGAGTTTAAAAATATTAATTCCTTATAAATACTGCCTAAATATGAATCAATGGGGATTCAATAACAGAATGCAAACTAAGTGGGTTTATACAGACACTGATCTAAAACTGTCCAAAACAGATTGTCATTCCATTGCCCTACAGATTGCCACTCCACTACCCTTTAGATTAGTTTTTCTCAAGCAATTATTATTTTCATATCACCCTAAGATCTGAAAAGGAAATTCTATACCACAAAAGTAAATATTGAAGTCTTTCAGTAGTTAATATGGTTATTGTAAAAAATTTAATTTAGTCATCCATCCTACTATGGATAGAACAGTTGTATTTTACAGAACTTTCCACAAGGCATTATAGCATAGTAGGTAAATTAGATGTAAAGTGCATTTACCTGAAAAAGTAATTTAAGATATATTTGCTATTTACAGTTTCATGTCCTTAGAAATTTATTTAATTCATTCATATGTTTTCATATGAAAATTTTGCTTTTTTTCACTACTCTAACACTGTAATTAGTATTTCTAAACTGGAAATAGATATAAATCTGACTTTTGAAGGATTCTTTTTGAAAACTCAATTAAATTAAGCTAACTAAACTGGAACATAGGTACAAAAGCCATCTGCAGTAAAATATATTGGAAAAACTAACAAAATCAGGAAAATAATATTCAAATAAGTTTCTGATGAAGATTTGAGAGACATACTTGTTACATATGTTCTGGTGGTTGAAGCTGGGATGTGTTAAGTTTTTCATCTCCGATCAGAAAGACATTAAAACATTTCCATTTGTCTAATATGCATAGAAACAAAAATTTTCTGCATAAGATTAGACTTAGTTTTCTTGCACCTTGACAATAAGATCTACTGGTAAACTAAACAACTTAGAGCAAAGGAAACCTTTCTTGTGATCAGGAATTGAATTTATTAGCAGGAATAAATTAAACAAATATTATTTTGCTAATACTTTCTTTCTCTCTACAGAGTATGTTTGTGTTCCCAGTAATAAAATAACCATTTCTTCTTTAAAAAAATGAAGTTTCTTTAACTTGTTGAAAAGCTGTTACTGGTTTGTGTTACCAATAGCAAGTGCTAAACATTGAACCAAAACTGATTCTAATTTTTTTAAAGAACGTGTGTGACAGAAGTTTAATAGCTCTTGAAAATGTTTATTTTATTAATAAGGATTCTCTTACTTGAAAAATGTATTAATTTCAACAAACTGTATTTATACATCTTTCTTTTTAGCAATCCCCACAGATTTCTATTCTGAAAAATTTAGAAAGAAGCTAAACATCCATTTAACTTTGAATAGATGTGAACACCATTCACATCTGAAAGCTCTATAGGACTGAGACATAAGACGTAGATCCAAGATATATTGAAATCACTGAATATCTGTTTACTGACTACAATGGGGTTTGGGTTTTTATAGGTGTTATATAAAAGACTAGCTTTTAGTATCTGATATTACTATAAGGAGGTTGGATTAGTGACTAAACTATTTCTTTCATTCCATCTCAGTGACAGGTTTATGTCTGATCTGTATCATGGTATAACAAAAGTACAGGAAGCCATAAACTATTTTACTTTATTTTTTCAGGTTAAGTAAAACTATACCAAACTGATAGCATACTATTAAGCAGGGCAAATTTACTTATGCATGATGCAATAGCCAGATTTTATTTAGTGTCTGAATTAACTCATGGTCATATAAACTAGTGTGGGTCACTACATTACAATCAAATTATTTTTGTGACTACAGCACACTCATCTCCAGGCAGAGCTTTTGTTTCATTTTTGGAAGTCTATGAAATGTGAAATTATGCATTCTTTGGGATAAACATTGGATGTCAGTGTTGCACTACCACATTACAGCTCCAAATGAAACCATGAAAAAAGAGTTCGATACTATAATTAGGGTTATAATAGACTGACTATGTCCACTATGGTATTTGTTGGTACTATAGCAGTATATGTGCAAGTGTAGGAATCAAATAGTTTATATCAGGACATGACAGAAGGCAGAAAAGAGTCTCCATACACACTGATGGAAAAATGAGCAACACTGGTAGTTGCTTCTGGTGGAAAGAGGGAAATAGTCTCCATTGCTTAATAGTACAATCCACCAGAAAATCTTATATTCAGTTTATTTTCCTGGTCTTGACTAAGATTTTATTAATATTTTTATTTCTTTAAATATTTTGATACTGACACTGAGGCATTCTAGTAATATATTTATAACATTCATTAAGATTCTCTTAAAAATTAGGCTCCACAAAGTACCTGAAGCAATACTTTCTTTCTAACATAGCTAAAATGCCTGACAAGAGTTAAGCTTTGCCTCTTCAACTGTAAGGTACTTTAATGGAAGAAATACATTTCATAAAAAATCTGCTCTGAAGCTGGACAAACTACTGGGGCATAGTAGAAGTCCTAGAGCAGTAAGGTTTTTAATGCAGTTTTCTTTTTCAGAGGTATTCATATAGCCCCCCATTTGCACTGCTCAGTTTGGAGCCAACTCTAAATCTCAAGGCAGAGTAATCTGCACCTTCTCTACACAGCATTCCTTCATAGCTTTCTAGTATATTTAAATTCAGCCTTTTGTGACAAGGCATTACAATAGAGAATAGATATGTTTTCATTCAGACTGCCTTGTTTTATAAATAATTGAATTTCAATAAATAACTGTTCCAGTGGAGCCAGAAGAGTACAAAGCAGATTACATTTAGTGGGGAGGGTGTTTTTTGCCGAGTCTTACTTTGCCACCTACCATTTTACTTCAATGCACTCATTTTTCCTATCTCCCTTTGTTTTTCAGACTATAATATAAACTTCCATAGGAAAGTGTCATGGATGGCAGAAGGCTCTTTGAAATACATAATTATCAGTCCAACTACATGATGAAATTATTTCCAGTGACATTTTGTTGATGTGAATTCATTCCAACTTCTGTTGATTTACAGCAGATTAAAATTGTGATCCATACTCATTTTAAAGTTAGAATGAATTAGCATTTACAATTCATCACTTAATGAATGAGCATTTAACCATTGAATGAATGGCATATTCATTTTCCTTGTCAAGGCCAGAAATACCTAATCAAATTTTAAATTAATTTCCTTTTCTATACATTCATTCCATAGATTTAAGTGATCCAAAGTAATGAAAAATAAACCATATATACTAGTTGGTTTTGTAAGTAGATTTGACAGAATCATTGTTCTCATTGGAAGAGACCTTTAAGATCAAGTCCAACTGTTAACCCAGCACTGACAGGTCACCAATAAATAAAGGGCCATGTCTACACATCTTCTAAATGCCTCCAGGGATGGTGACTCCACCACCTCCCTGGGCAGCCTGTTCAAGTGATTTAGAACCCTTTCTGTGAGAAAAAAATTTTTCTAAAGTCCAACATAAAACCTCCCCTGGTGCATCTTAAGGCTATCTCCTCTTGTCCTGTCACTTGTTACTTGGGAGAAGAGACCTCACTACATCCTCTTCTCAGGTAGTTGTAGAGAGCAATATCGTCTCCCCTGAGCCTCATTGTCTCAAGGCTAAACAACCCCAGTTCTCTCAACCCCTCTTCATAAGACTTGTGCTCTAGACCCTTCACCAGCTTCATTGCCCTTCTTTAGACACACTCCAGCAAATTTCCTTGCATTTCCCATTTATACAGAGCACTTTTGAGTCTATTAGCCATCAGCTGCTTATAGTTCCTTTTTCATAGTGTCTTGTGAGCCTAAAATGAATAGCATTTCTTTGTTCAATAGAGTTTGTCCTATAGGGAATCATGTGTCAACAGACAAATAATACTGCATTAAATAAAACTGTAGCATGCATAATTAAAGGATTAGAGATTGCCTTGTTCCCACTGGTGACTATTCACTAAAAATTATAACTGTACTACTTGCATGAGTAAACCAGTTAGTAAGGCAAATAAGGGAATAACAGCTTGGAGGGTGGAGGGACAGAAGGAGGGAGCTGCTAATGTAACAGTATTCTTGACAAAGACTTAATTTGTTTTTTCTCTATTGAATGAGCTGGAAAAAAAAAAGAGTCCCACCAATACCCTAGTTTTGCACTAAAGCAATATTATATAAATAGATCTAATGCTTGCCTTCATCAGAACACAAAGCAAAGATATTAAAGACTTTTTTTTCTTGTATTACAGAAGAAAGTGAGGCTGCAATTGTTTTCAGATCACCTTGCATTCTAGAATAGAGACTAGAGCCTAAAGTTTAGAAGACAGGTCATGTCTTTTGAATGACTACCCAAGGCAGAACAGTCTCCATCCACTGGACATGGATCCCCTCCTCACAGGACCTCAATATCTTCAAGTTTAGATCCTCATTATGAATGTCTCATTTTGGTGTCTCATTTTGAGTCAGATATATGTAAAGTTTATTGCATTTTTCTTTGTTGCTTTATTTCTGTTTTGACAGGAAATGAAAATGAAAAGTGTTTATTTTGTTGCTGGGCTTCTTTTAATGATAGTTCAAGGGAGCTGGCAAAATCCTCTTCAGGATACAGAGGAAAAATCAAGGTAAATACTTTAGATCAATCTTCTAGAAACACTTTGCCTGAAATTTCTTTTTCTTACATACTATTACATAAAGATAGTTTTTAATATTATATTACACAGTACTTACTCTACCATTGGAATTGGCAAAAGTTTTTAATATTGCAAAATATAGCATAGACGTTTTTCAGTATTACAAACAATAGCTATCTTAGTTATCCAAGAAGACCTTGCAATTGTGTAGTATCTGATCTGCTATTTTGATTCATTTTACTAGCTAGCTAGTGATCAATATGCCACTTAATTTCACTTTGTGAGAGTATAAAATAGTATTCTTAAAATAAAAGTCAATGCAACTGTAAAATGTGTTATAACCATTATAAACTTTCCACAGATCTTTCAAAGCTTCCCAGTCTGAACCAATAGATGAATCTAGACACATTAATGAGGTGAAACGTCACTCACAAGGTACATTTACCAGTGATTACAGCAAGTACTTGGACACTAGACGAGCTCAAGACTTTGTGCAGTGGTTAATGAGCACTAAAAGAAATGGGTAAGCATTTTGGTCAGATTGCTCTTGTTTTCCATATATAGAGACAAACAAGAATCTAGCTAAATCAGCTTTCTTGATTTCAACTTCCCATCGCTGACCATGTATAATCCTCAAATAAGTAAATTACTTAAGGGAAATTTATATATAATTTTAATATATTATTAGAAATGGTGAATACATGCAAAATCAGTCAAAATGATCTGGATATATTAAGTGTGGTATCAGTATTTTACCTAATATACCATCTAAGAAGACTATCTCAGCCTCTTTGGGACGTATTGTTATGGTGAATTGATTAAGTTTAATAGGAAGAAGATATGTAAATATAATATCAAGGTCTGAGCCATTAGGCCTTAATAAAACTTTCCTACCTATAGATACTCTAATCTTGAAGTTTCATTTGTGAAAAGGGAGCTAAGATTTAAGTTTTGTTGACCACAGAATACTTCACCAGTATCACAAGTATACTGTTAAAGCATGAATTGGCATGCTTTTTGAAAATATACTTTGATTAAACATAAGCTACCAAGATGAGATCAAGAATAATATAAAAGCATGTAAGTCTGTGCCCTGTGTTCTAGAGATCTGTCCACACAATCAAAAATCCTAGGATATTAATGCTTTTAAATATTCATCTATCAGTCATAGTTGCTTATCATAATATTTAAATAATAACAAATAAAATCTTATAAACTTATGCATACTCTGTAATGTACTGGTAATAACAATATAATGATTGTGGCATTCCACTACAGCCAGCAAGGACAGGAGGACAAAGAAAATGACAAATTCCCGGACCAGCTCTCAAGGTATTCTAGTTGCCACAGCTTGCTACTCAAAAACAGTTTGAGCCCATTCTGTGTTAAACAATAAAGAAAACAACCAGTATTCTTTACAATGTTACCATAATCCAAGAAATACCTATCAAAAAAAGTTATCTTACCTCTGCTTTTTACAAGAGGAAATGTTTCTGATATTTATTCCTGTAGCTGTGTTTTATAGCTATGAGCAGTGGCTTCAAGGAATGCGACAGGATGAGAATTGATTTCAGGAAAGGACATTTCAAGTCCTAAAGGAGAGTACAGAACAAGATAAAAAGGAAAGATAGAAAAAAAGAATGAAGAAAAAATAAAGCATTATGTTGAGGAAAAGAAAACTAGTGAGCAAACTAATGAAAGGAAAATGGCCAGGCACCAATTTTCAGAGAGTTGAAAAAACATGATACAATCAACGCTTAGCCCTAAACACTCAGTCCCATGTCCATAAAACCATTCATTACAGGCAAGGAGAACACAAGACCTGATGGAGGCCAGAATGTATTTTCTTGACAATGTTTTCGGGAGAGGGCTGGGGGAATTGGAAATCTGAAACAAATAAAACAATAACCCAGTAGGTGTTTCTGAAAAGCAGATTGAAATGCCTATATTAATTATTCTTTTGTCAGAAATTCCAAAGAGGATACCCTAGATCACAAAGATCCTTCTATTCAAAACACTGTCTATATTGGTAACAAATCTGTAATATGTGTTTCAGCTTCAATGAAACAGCATATCTCAACAAAATTAACGTTTCATTAAAAATGTTCCAAACAACTCTAGTTAGCATGCTGATGAAAAGTGCAGATGGTACTAAATTAGGAGTAATGGTGACATCCCAAGAAGATAAAAATTCACACAAAGAGCTAGAGGCCCTGAAAACTGGGCAGAAATTAGCAAATTCTGAAATAGAAATGCTAGGAAACTTATTCATGGAAAATATTCCATAATATGTCTACTTCTCAGAGCTGTTTGCCTTCCTAAGGGCCAGTATGACATAATTTTGTGCTATATCAGAGAAAGAAGCACAATGACGTGTGGGGAAGAAGAAGACAATTGTCTTTCTCTATTAAGCCAGAAGTGATCAGGCTTGAAATTGTTCCCCTTGATCAGAATGATGATTAAAAAGGTGCCAACAAAACAAATAAAAATATAAATTCAAAGGGAATTAAGTCTGAACTGGCTTATATAAATAATGAAGATGAAGGTAGGAGGAGTGATTTAATGGAAGTTTTTAGGTTAACACAAGAGGTAACAAAAAGTATGTCTCTATAATACAATACAGTTTGTTGATCATAGCTAATTAATCTAACCATTTCAATGGAGCTATAATTGCTCTCTGCACATGATTTGATTTGTTCAGAACTAGTTCAAGCATCTCTGCACAAAATCATATTGCATAGCACAGACAACATCTTCAAAACTGAAAGATATTAAGAAAAAAAAATCTAGAATAATTGGAGAAGTGAAAAAAATACCTATCCCCAATAAAACACTAGTCTGGTGGTTGGAAAATATAAATCAATAAAGGTTAAAAAAAAAAAAAAAGTCCTTATGCAGTCTTCTTCATCAGTTTTACTCTTCTTTCAGCAATGAGATCTCCAAGCGTCATGCTGAATTTGAGAGACATGCTGAAGGCACCTATACCAGTGATATCACCTCTTATTTGGAAGGTCAAGCTGCCAAAGAGTTCATTGCTTGGTTAGTGAATGGACGAGGAAGAAGAGAGTAAGAATCCATCCATTCCTATTATTAAATTTTGCCTTGCTTTGGGGGTTAGAAATCAAGTCTGATGAAACCTTGATGTGTTGTTGATCATTCTTGCTGTACTTCTTGTTTTTCTTTTGTAACAGAAGATATTCTATGGGTGAAATTATTAAATGCAAATACAGTTTAAAAAATACAGTTTAAAACAAATCTGTTAGGTATGCTGTTACACTCTAAAAGGTCAATTTATATCTGAGGTCAACGTATATAAAAGTAGACTAGACCTTTCTCTACCTACCACCCTTCCCCCTTCACATAGCATTGCTTACAGTCTCCTTAACTCTCATTGAGATGATTCAAGTCAGTGTTATCTTAAATTACTTACTTTTTTTTTTTTCCCTTTCACAGACAAATCTTTCCCTCTACAATATTTCCAAGATTAAATTTTTACCAAAGTCACCAGCTGTACTGCATGCACTGGTGATCATTCCCAGCAGTAACTGATCATTTATTTCCCTCTTCCCATACTCCACAAAGTCTCCCCACATTGCTGCTGCCAAAATAACTATAATTTCCTACAACTGTGACTTACTGTCATTTTTAAGACACCTCTGCTTCTTTTGCTGTGGTTCACAGTTTCCTGGATGCAGTGCTCTATAGTTCTGGCCTACCTATGTCTCTGATTTATTTCATTAATAGCTTGTTCTCCACATACTCACTGCAGATTTCTCAAGCCTATTCACTTTATGTACTCACTCATGACTTTACATCTTTTTTCATTATAGTCTTACACTTTGAATGGCATTACCTTCTACCTCCTACAGGCACGTCCTATATCACCTATTTCCAGCTGCATCTTTAGGAGCTACACCATACACATGCCACTCCTCACCTTTTAACTGTTTTGTATTTATATATGCCTTTAGACTGTAAGCTCTTCGGGGCAGGGATTTCAGTTCATCCTCTGATTATATATTCTACCAGATGTAAATTACTATGTAAGGCTCTCGCACTATATAAAAATAATAATAAAATATAATCTGTAAGACAAGATTGTGTGTTGTAGTTAAGGAAGACTAAATAGGTTAAAGTAAATTTGTAAATAATGACAGTTTCCTGAAAAGAACAGTATTAAACAAATGAGGCCAGCTATACAGAAAAGGGAGCGGCTGGTGCTACTTCCTAGTTACATTCAGATTTGTAGTTCTTTTTTCTATCATGTTTTATTTTCTTGAGTAGAAATAGGGTGTTTCAATATCTGTAAGAGAGAAATCCAACCTAGCTGTGATGAGCTGAGCTTAGAAACCTGGACGATTACATATAGACCAGCCTTCTGCTTCCTGATAATTAATATTATTTGCAATCAAACTTGGCCTTCCCTGAAGTTATTGCATGAAAAGAACTTGTCTGTCTGTCATTGGTCCTAGAGCCCAGTGTGCTTCAGCATCAGCCCACCTTAATGAAACCCAATCAAATCTTCCTATAATCGATGGGATAAAACAAGAGAGAAATGTTTTCTAAATCAGGCTTTCGGCCTAATTGTTTTCCAGCAGTCAAAAAGGATAGAGCAAGAATCAGTATCAGATTTCAAATATAAAATGCTATTATTGTACAGCAAACAAGCACATAGAGTTTATACAGGTCTTGTAATTGAGGTATTTTAACCCCTCAGAAAAGTTGCTGTTCTTTATAGCTGAATACTTATGCAATATAATTGTAAGTATGTAACTAGGACCTGAGTGAAATTAGAACAGAAAAAATGTATGAAAATGTTTTAGTAGTGATATTTCTGAAACAATGATTCTTAGTAAAGCTACTGTGAGTTTTAGTGATGCCTAGTCTATTTGGCATAGACATTGCAGACTGAGATCAATTTTTGCATGTAATGCTTATTCCAAAATGCTGGAGAGTAATTTAGACTCACCTGAAGGAACAGTCCTCATCTGTTAAAAGGAGACTTCCATGCTTTATTCTTTTGTGAAAAGAAAGCCCCAAAAGATGTTCTGTTATATATCATGCTATTCTGAGCCATTAACTCTTTAAAATCACAGGAAATGTGAAGTCTATTAGAATCCTGTACTGAGGCCATTTTAACCAAATTTTTTAATTTGATCTGCAAGTTGTTTGATAATTTCTTCCCTTTGAAGTTTCCCAGAAAAACCTCTTGCGGCCGAAGAAATGGGACGAAGATATGCAGATGGCACTTTCACAAGTGATATCAACAAAGTCCTTGATGACATGGCTGCCAAAGAGTTCCTAAAATGGCTGATTAACACGAAAGTTACCCAAAGGTGCCTGAATTTTTATTGTGTTATTCTTAATGTACTGAGGTTTTAAATGTATTTGTCACACATAGGGAAAATACTGCTAAATTTTCTTTTAACTATGGACCTATCTGTAACTGTGTTACAAACTTAGTTACAGGCAGTGTTGAACAAGGCTGACAATAAACACAACTCATTCCAAACCATAATTGGTATTTTGCATCAGTATTCAACCAATTTAATAGCTTCCTATTTCACTTGAGGGGATTTTTGCCATTGAATGTTACCAGATATAAGGTCATATTAAATTACTGAAAAACAAAACTCTTCTTTGCATGGGCATTTTAAAATCAGAAATATTTACTGGTAAAATTACACCACATACATTATTCTTTAAAGGCTGTGATATAAACCCCTGCCTATAATTGTGGCTTCTCATGAGGAAACAGGTAACTGTAATCTTGAGTTCCTGATAGGAAACAAACTAAGAACCATGCTTTAGTTTGCCTATATATGGGGCAAATGATGTTGGCAAAGCAACACTTTCTATATGATCTCTGTGAACAGGATAATATTTAAGAATTATTTACTAACATCAACAAAGTGTTTAAAAAACAATAAAATGCCAACTCAAGGCACATGTGAGTGGCCAGATTTTTTTAAATGCTGTAAAAATTAATTACTTTTAATCTTCAGACTACTGAAGCACCCAAAATGACAAGTTGATCATGGAAATCTGAAACAACCAATATTGCCTCAAAAAATTTAGAAGCTTTAGTCAAAATACAGTTTTATTATCATTTTAGTATTTTTTGTGTTGGTTTTTAGTTCAGCATTAAAAAAATTTAGTGAAGTAATCTATTAGAAACTATTAAAAATCTTTTCATTTAGGAATAGTTGTTTTCAATCTTTTATTAGAGAGACGCGTTAGGGGTATGTGGAACTAACATCTGCTAAGTCTTAAAGAGGAAAAAGCATGTTCCACATGTACATCATAAATCTTGGGGGATTTATACTATGTCCTAATTGCTGCTGCTTTTTTTTTTTTTTCACCCCCCAGGGATCTTTTGGGAGAATACCAGTAAAAATGCAGAAAAAAAATGGGATAAATGAAGATCTTCATTGCATCAACTGCCAGTTATTAAGAGATTCTGAGATCTGTATTCTGTCATTTACATTAGGTGTAACAAAGCTATGTCACCTTGCATGCCAGGAAATAATTGTACTGTAATTTAGTGTTGCCAAAGGTTTATATATGGAAAAACTTTTGTCTAAGGGATGGTTATCTTAACAGCTTTAAGACTATGAAAGTTCCATATCTTCATAGTTTTCATTTATTAAGACTGTAGTAACTCCATTTATATTTAATGATAAAGTTATTTTTCTAAAAAGTTGGCTGCTAGAAAGAAAGGATTCAATCACCAATTATATGTGTTATTTGTAAGGGGCTGGCAGTTACAAATGCCCAAGAAGTGAATATCCCTCTTATAACCTTTGTTATAAAAAGGCTAAGCTTTTAAGGATATTAAATGATAGCCTTAAATAAATTTTTTCAAGCTTCTTTTCTGTTGACTTTTCGTGTGTATATCCCTTGTGCCTCTTTGCACTCCATCTCATTTTATTCTAATATTTTAGTGTCACTGAGATCTTGGAAGTGGCTTGTTTGGAATGATAAAACAAGCTCAGCATTTTGTTTTGTCACATTTTCTCCATAATGATTCTCAGAAAAGAGCTGTGTGAACATTGAATTACCTTTAGTTGAAAAAGAAGTCATGTAAGATGAAACTAGAGGGGGAGACAAAACTGAAAAGACACATTCTTCATTAGCATAAATTCAGGTTGCTCGGCAAAGCAGTAGGACAGCTTTGAAAAATATTATATAATATGCTCCATTAGTAGTGGAAACCGTCACACAATTTCTTCAGATTTGATAAGTTTGCCAAGTAAAGCAGACTCAAATGGCCCCGTGGTCACTCTAATCTGTTTTGTATTTTTTTCTTCTTTCTTCCTCTGAGAACTGCTTCGTGCTTCATCTCTTGCATTTAGCAACATTGTCCTGCAACTTAAGCACAACTGTCATTTCAGTAACTTGTGCCTTCTCCATTATGGTGACAGAACATTTTGCTTGAAGATCTCAATATTTCTAGCAATCCCAACTATTATAATAAATAGCCACAAGTGCTGTGATGCATCTCTTCTGATGACTACCCAAATCCCCTTTTCTCCCCTTGCTGTAATAGCAATATACCAGGTATCTATATTAAATGTCCTAAACACCAAGTGTTTTAAGAGAAGGCCAAGTGGTTTAGCAAGTATCTAGTAGAAGTTGCTGTGAAGCAGGAGCACTGTTGAATCAGAATTAGCTTATAAGCTTTGCTAGGAATAACTAGTAACGTTTTGTGTCTCGTGTTTTTTAAAAGCATCTGAAACTTTCACAGATGATCTAGAATTTCTGGAAAAATCAGATTAGATTGTCCTCCCAAGATGCTAAAGGAACTTAATATTCTGTAATTTCAGATCAGGAATGATCATACCCAACCTGACATCTAGAAAAGCTTTTTGACAGCAATAGAAAGCTGTTCTAACATCTCAACTTCAAACAATTAAAACTCAATAGAAATTTGCACTAAAAAAATCCATCTTAGCAACCAAAATACCACTGGATCTTAAAAACTGAGGGGGGAAGAAATGTATATGTATTTATTGTATATTTAATCCTATTTGTACACAGTGGTTTGGTTCCAAGTGCTTCTGGAACTAAAAGAGATTCAATTATACACAGTTGGATTGATATTGTCCAGGCTGAAAGGTACAGTTAAATATTCCATTTCCATAGATTGTGCAATTGTCTTTAAAATATTTTCTTCCACTATGTCCAGGATATGTAGTGCTCTGGAGGACAGGATTCCTGAGTTACAAATCCATTTTCCCATGCTGTCTGTCAGCAGTGTATTTGAGCACCTCTTGATGATGGCTTTGTCAGCTATGAAAACAGCTTTCCCACATTTTTAGAAATTATATGCTGAAAGGAACAGAGGAGTATAAATTATTTTGTCAAAGTTATGCAGCTTGTCTGAAACACAGCAGAATATTTAACCTCTAATTTTCCCAATATAGAACATGAATCAAAAGACACCCTTTCTTCAGAAGGGAGATGAAATTGAGCATGTTCCAGAAGTTCCAAACACACGTTTTAGCTCAACAGGACTAGAATTTATATATCCTGAACTCACAGAGCAAGTCCATATGGGATCAAAAATGAGGTATGTAATGGATATTTCTTATATATACTAGATTAAATTCTAGTACATTGAAATTCTAGAATGGTACAAACAGAGAGAAAAAAGTAGCAGTCATTTTAAAAAGACAATAGCTACTCATGTCTGCAGGCTGAATGAGGACAGAATAGCTGCAGCATTTAAGCCTAGACAGGATTGCTATTTATGTTTTAATTTTATGTTATACTCTAGTAAGGGAGAGAGAGAATTCTAGGCCTTACGTGCTGTGAATGATACATTGGTAGAGGAGTTTAGGAACAGCATGGCTTGAAGATTCCTTTTAAATAATAGTTTTCAAAGTCTTCAGACAGTGGAGCAACAGCTGGCAGTTGTTATGCTGGTTGCATTGTTTGTGTTGCTGCTGCTGCTTGTGTAAGTGGGTTTTAATTCGCCCTTGGTAAATAAAGGAAGGGAAATGGGACTGTTTAAGGGAATCAGGAGCGTGTTTCAGCATTTCCTACAGGGCTACACCCTCATCCACTCTCAGAAACATTAATCTTCCTTCAAGTCAAGGACCACAATTTTTTATAGCTTATTAAAATCACAAGCCCTGGTGTGTATGAGGGGTCTTGAAATTGTAGTTCTTGACTGGCATGCTATAAAAAAATGGCAGTGTTATGATGTCCCTCTGCAGATGATATGAGTTTTAAGTCTACAAAAGAGTTAAGGTACAGTTCCCATCTTATTTGAAACACATCATAAATATATCATAGATACAGTTTACAGTGCCTAAGCTATGAATTATTTTTTGTTTTCATTCACTCTTTGCTGACTTCTTCACTCTACTAAAAAACTGAACCTTATACCTTCTTTAAGTTGGGTAAGAACAATACCTCTGGCCCAGATGATTTGACTGCATTGTATATATGCACCTTCTGAATTACATATTCCATGAACTTCTGTTTATCAAGAGACCCCTGTGTATCTGCACATGCAGTGCCTAGAACTTCCAGGTGGCCTTATATTAAAAAGTGTTCTCTTTTATTAACTGTATCTTATATGCTGAGTGTGAAATATCCTTCCTCTTCCACCCTATTTACTAAGTATCTGGGAAAATAAGCATATTGCAGCAAAACAAGACAACTAATTGAAATTAATACACATACAAACTGTGCTCTGAGGACATGTGGCAAGAACCTTCAGCTGACAGGAAATTAATTTTATAAAGACAAATACATAAAGTTGAAAGAACTGAATGACAGCCAGTGCTAGCCACATTGACATGGTTGTCCCAAAGACACAGCCACAGAAAACTTTTTTTTTTTCTCATTTCCTGATTTACAGTTAACACTCTTCTCAACCCCCTCACACAGCAACAGTGTAATGATGAATTACAAAACTGCCCTTATGCCATTTCAGCCTCAAAATACAAAGAAACAAAAACAAATTATTTGGGGGAAAAACAAGATTAAAACAAAGCCAACAACAACAACCAAAAAAAAAAAAAAAAAAAAAAACCACAAAAAAAACAGAAAACCATTCTTATTATATTTGGTATCAAAATACATACTTAGTCATGTAGAACTTGAACACTCCTACGTTCTAATAGTACTTTTGTCTTCTCATCCTCCAGCATGTATTTTGTCTCCCATAGCCACACACTGAGACATCTGGAACATATTATTGCACCTGAAAAGTAGACTGTATACATTTTAGATTTGATTTTTTTTTTTTTTTTTTTCCCAGAGACCTTATGTTTTCCATTTTTCCTGTTTGACTTCTCCAGATATTTCTGGGTGAAAGACTCAAATATATAAACAGTCTTATAATGAAGCCTTGAGTTTCACTGAGCCTAGAAGTCTGAAGGAGACATCACATCTGTCAGGTCCACTAAGTGTTTGGGAAAGACAACTTTCAGGCTTAAAGCTGTATTTTGGTTCTTAATCAGGCACCATCTTTATGAATACTTTTGTGTTTACCATATAATATGATCATAGACTAATAGAATGGTTTGGTTTGGGAAGGACCTTAAACATCATCTGCCCAGGGCAGGGACACTTCCCACTAGACCAGGTTGCTCAAAGCCTCATCCAGTATGTCCTTGAATACATCCAGTGCCAGAGCATCCACTTCCATGGGCAACCTGTTCCAGTGTCTCACTACCCTAAATGAATGAAGAACAGCTATGGCTTATCAAACTTTATGGTGTAGCAGCCACTGCTGGATATTAATTTCCTTCATCTCTTAGCATCATTTAAATACATATCTGATTGCAAAAGAACACCATGGTTTAAAGTAATTGGAAATATTTAGCTGGAGCAATTCTTTAAGTCTCAGGCTATCACAAAAGACGATCTGACAGAGCATCAAAAGCGCAAACATTACAATCATTTTTGGGACCAAAGATATTTTGATCAGACAGGAAGAACCTGAGAGTTTTTCAAGATGTAGAGAAACACTGCTAGTAACTATTGGAGCTAAATGGAACACATATTCTGCTATATTGACTCTTACTGGATCACTCAGGTGGTTTGGAGTACCGAACCAGGTCCCATAAGCCTCTCTGGCATTACCAGAGTCAGAAGCATTGTAGATTATTAGACATTTTGGTCTAGATACATGAATCCAGATTTCCAAAGATACTTACAATTGTGTACCCACTGACACTAGCAGAAGCTTGGCGTATGCTTTGTCAGCATAGGTCTTTTTTTCTTCTTAGAAGTAACCACTGAGAAGTATTAAAATCTTACAGATCATATCTCAAAATATTATTAAACTGCAGTTTGGCTAGGAAAACCTTTATAACATTCAGGTATATTTTGTCACAAGACTGAGATTATAGTTTGAGTGTAGTGTACTTTGAAACACAGTGATGATCACTACTTAAATGTTTAGAAAACAAAGCACAGGTTGGTTGAATTATATAAATGTTTTGATTCCTACTTTCTGGGAATGGAAAAATCACTCCAGGGATGGGAGGAGGGAGGATGTTTCAGTTTTCTTTTTTATTGTTGTTGGTAAAATGAGTGAGTGCACAGTACACCAGATAGATAAAGTGGAGCTGTAAGACATTCTGAAACTCTGGTCATGGTAAATTCCTAACCAGTAGTAACCACTACTTTCAAGGAGAATGGTATACAGAGCCTAATTTTTTATCTATATCAAGTCTATTACCTTCCATATAGACAAACCCTTCCTGTTTGTAACCTTTGGGTTTCTCTAAAGGAGATACATCTATTATAAAAAGTTACTAACCCACTTACAGACACAGATTACTTCAGAAACAGCAGCAAAATACTAAATGCTATCCTCAGTCTGCAGCAGTAGAATAAAGGAACAAGCACCACAACTTTACTGTAAGCTCTGACAAGTATTTTGGAGGTAACATGAAGAACATTTGCTGTCTCCCTTGTCTTCGGGTCTCTTCATAGAATCATAGAATGTTTTAGGCTGGAAGGGACCTCTAGAGGTCATCTGGTCCAACCTCCCTACACAAGTAGGGACATCTCTACCTCTTGCTTTTAGTGGATCACATGGTTTTCTGTTCTGTCGTAAAATACCTACATCCCTCTCTCATAACTGCTAGTGTTCTGCAAATAGAGGGGAAAAAAAAACCCTAAAATGCAACAAACCAAAACCACAAACCAAATCACTTGATAATTACTTTTTTGAGGACAGAATTTTTTTCTTAAATAAATCCAGAAACTCCCACAGCTTTCTGACTACTTGGTAATGCTCAGCTTTTAAATCAATCAAATGCCTTATATTATTGTTTTACAGGTTATTCTCAGTCTTCTCCACCAATTAGTCCTACTATCTCAACACATACTCAAAACTCTCCTTGAAAATGGAATTGTCAGATGTGAGAAACCAGGGATTATTTTCGGACCTAAATCTTGAACTTCTATACTTTCATTTTCTGGTCTTAATTTAAAAATCCCTCTTGCAGACTCACACATGTGTGTTTTATGGTAAGAACCAGTCTTTCCATGACTTGATTGCCAGAGAAAGAAATTCAAAGAGCAGAAGCTTTACAAGAAATGCAGGTGTTATCAAAGCATTAACAGCTTTGCCATTAGCGTTTGAAGGTAATTCACGTTTGGGACCCAGTGTGGCCGTTATCTGATTTCCTACAGAAATCCTTTCAGTGTCAAAGGTCCCTCCTCTTTAACGTACAGCTGCATCGCCGCACTCCAAGGGTTTGAACTGAAGGAGCAACTGCAGATCAAAAAACAACGCGAAGCTGCAAAACTAGCAGGAAAACTCCAATCTCGCACGCACCGCCGGTGCCTGGCGCTTCTCGCTTCCTGCAAGCGGCAGCCGCCCCCGGCCCGGCCCGGCCCGGCCCGGCCCGCCCCGCGCCGCTCCCAGAGGAGAAAAAAAAAACCCAACAACAAAAAACCAACGAGGGAGGATTGCAGAGCCACAAGCTTTCACTTTGCTCCGCTTAGGTTCCGGCGCTTAGGGCAGCGGCCCGCCAGCCCCACCATGCAGGTGGGTGAAGGAGGGGGAAGGCGGGTGGGCGGCAGTGCCCGCGGCCCTTTCGCGGCCGAGGCTGCCGCCTGACGGGACTTCTCCTTGCAGACCTTCCTGAAGTGGCTGCTGGGGATCCTGGGGGTCGCCGTCGTCGTTATAGTCATCGCTGTGCCCCTGGCTCTGCTCACCGGCAGTAAGTCCGCGGCGGGACCGGGAGGGGAGGGTGACGGGGTGGCTCCCCGCGACCGCCGGGGCTCGGTCGCCCCGACGCCCACCCCAGCAGGGGGAAAGTTTTGCTGAAAGTTAGTGCTTTAGAGAACGGGGTTCCCCGGTGAGGGTGGAGGGGAGTTAAAGAGTCCTTGTTCCCGTGTAAGCTGAGAAAATACAAGCATTATCGGTTTTAGCGTTTTCTTTTTCTCTTGCAGCCGGAGGCAGCAGAATTAGCAGTAAAATGCCCGATAGTCAATGTTCTGGGGTGCATTGTAGAGATAAGATTTTATTTTCCCTCTAATTTGCTTTTTTTTGGCACAACTTTTGTTAAAGTTGTTTAGTGAAATTATACACAGCACAGTTAAAGGGAGAATGTACTTTTGAATTCACTTGTTTGTACTTCCCAGGTTGTCCTTGTAGCTCTGGATGTTAATGTGAAACAGCATTAAATCCTCATCAAGCAATGCATTGCTTCCAGCTGGTGGGACAGAGCTGCAGGTTAATCTCTCTTGTTGTGTTCTTATGATTAACAGCTGAGCAGCTGTGATCTGTAGAATTCAGCACTGCAAACTCTAAGGAAACAGTGTTTTCTAGACTAAACCTTTGTAGTCTTTGAATGTGAGGTGCGCCCAAAGCTGGAAGATGTGTTTGTTGATCTTGAGAGTGTGTTCAGAAATAAACAGAGCAATTGCTTATGTGCACAGCAAGTTCTGGTGGGTTTTTTGTATGTCAGTTAAAGAGGCAAAGCTTTGGTCAGTAGTGTTCATATAGCATAATTTATATTGAACAGTTTTGTAATTTGGCCCTATCATTCTTAACGTTGCACTCATTAAAAACTAGATTTTCAGGGTCCAGATATGTTCTGGGCTAAAACTTGCATCAGTAGCTGCTCTCTTCTGTTATTTTTAGGCAGTTTTTTGCTACTTAAAAAAAGCACAAAATACTCAGTTTCAGAAGTCGGAAAGAGCAAGAGAAAGTGTCTTTAACTTATCAGAGGCACCTGTGCATGCGTAACACCTAGTGAAAGAATTCTCTATGCAAGCCTGAACTCGGCCAAAGGGTTGGTGCTTGTCTGCCTTTATGTCAATGCTGTGTCTTAAATGGGTTTTCTTCTTTGATAAATTGTGGGAATTCTTTTGCTGTAGAAGTGACTGTAGAAAGGCAATGTGCCAGTTTTTTTACTATTGGCTTAAGATAATTAGGATTGAGATGGAGAGGTCCCAGTTCAAAAACTTGAATCCCTGCTCTTCCCAAATTAGGCTAGCGGTAACATCTGAATAATAACTCTGACCATTATAGTTTGGGAGCTGCAGGTTGCTTTTGAATTTTTGACTGAAAGGTGCCAAACAAATGTTTACAGCTGGATGAGAGTGTACAGGCAGTACACTTAGAAAGTACTCCTTTATAGGTTAGAGCACTTAATCACTGTCAGTTGGATTATATGGCTTTTATGAATGACATCAGGGCATGCAAGTCAGCTGAGGATGCCTTCTGGATCAGTACAGGTGCTAGCTGAGTACAAAATGAAAGCTGGCAAAGTTGAGGGGCACTGGGGAGGAGGAGCAGCAACAGCTTCTCATATGAGTATGTGAAATTAGTCTGCTCTTATAAAAGTCACTTCAATTGCAATAAAGTCTTTGTTTCATTCCCATTGTTCAAACATTGTGCAGGAAATTAAAATGAAGATTATTGATATACACAGATAACTTTGAGTTTGGATTTCTTACCTTTGGCCTTCTGCTTTTCTCCCTGACGTGCTTCTCAATGTATTTTAATTTCTTAAGCTTTGTAGTCATGCAGCAGAAAATGGTCTGATAAATCGGCTCCAGTACTGGGAAAGGTTGTGAAATTCTGCCACTCCAGGGGAGTTCTGGCTTGGCTGTAGGCCTGGCAAGGGGACCTTCTGCTTTTTTGCTTGTAGCCATTTAGCATGGGCAAATACTGCAGACTTAAAGTTGCAAAAGGATTTCGTAATTTTGGGTGCAGCCCTTCACGGTTTACCTGGAGGGTCTTCAGGCAGAGCTGTGTACAAAATTCTATACTTTTGTTTATATTTACTGCCTGTTTTCACACTTTATTTTATGTTTAACAACCACATGGGGCTACTTGCATCAAACAATTTAATCTCAAAACAGTCTTGGGGGTTGTACTTGAAATCTGTTGATGAAAGCATTATTATGCTTTGAGGATCTCTTCAAGAGGTGGCTACAGTAGCAAGTGGTTACCCTTAAAGCATGAGTATTTTCTAAAAAAATGTGATCTGTCAGTTTATGATTCACCTATTTACTTTGGCTTCTCCCATTTTTTAATTCTGTAACTTTCCATGCAGAAGTCATAGTGACACACTGAGTGGCAATAATTTGCTGCTTCTCTAGTAGCTGTTCTCCTTTTAGCCAACTGGGCAGGAAGGCCACGAGTAACAGAAAGAGCAGTCAAGGATCAAAGCAGGAAGGAGGCTGTGCAATACCTAGTATCATTCTGCTGCAATGAGAAGGTCATCAACAGCCTTATAGTGGGAGACTCTATACAACTGTCTCGTCATAAACTAGGTTCCTTCACACAGAGGCCTAATTCTCAGAGTGTAGGGTATTCACTAAATGGGAAGGCTTATAGCTGTCATGGTTACATGATACTATGCATGGGCTTCTGGGGTCTTCTGATAGAAAAGTGCCTAGAAGTTGGAACAACACAGCAGGTACTTGGGAAGTTGATGACCTTAAGATGCCTGAGCGTACTTTGTGAGTCTGATGCCTAACTAATGTGTTGGGTATTACTAGTGGCTGGTAGAAAGCTACCATAAATAGAGATAAGGGTTACTGGCAGCAAAAGTCCAATAGGTTCAGGTTGTCATCCAGCATTTGAAGTTCAGGAATGTTGGGACTGCTGAGATAGCTTCATGCTTCAAGGACTCAAGAGAGGTGAGGTTGCAGATCTTCCTCACAGCTGTGTTAAAGTGTAACTCAGACTCTCCAGATAGCTGTCATTGTTCTGTTGGGGATGGTCGTAACCTACAGTCTTTCTATTTGCATTTTGTCCTGAACTAAGCAAATTTGTGACTGGATGGTATGGAGGAATGTCTGTTGCCAATGTCAAACCCTGACTGCAGTTCAGCAGTAAATTTAAAATACAGAGAGGCTTCTGGGAGGCATATAACCCTTTTGTATGAAGACCTGTGCCCCAAGATGAGTGAATCTGGCAGCTGTGATCAGTCACAGTTTTCTTGGAAATAGGGGGTCCTGTATTCCAGTTTCTGAAAAGCATTAGGTTTAAGGGTGTTTAGGGAGAAAGCTAGAAAATCTGTGAGGGAATTTAAATCTATGGATCAAAAATTGATTTTTGAAGTAAAATCTCTAGATTCAAAAATTAAAGTTTAGATAAGAAGCTTGACTCTGGGGTTTTGTGTGTGTGTGGTTTTTGTTGTTGTTTGTTTTGGTTTGGGGTTTTTGTTTTGTTTTGTTTTAGAGAACCATTATATAAATGGTGAAAAGTAGTTAATTCCACTAGCCTGGTTTCAGAGGACTTTGATTAAAGTCATGGCTGAAAGTATCACAACAGGTTAATTACCTTGTTCTCAGTATGCTGTAGCATTCTCTAACCAGTCTTTTGGCTTGAATCTCACTGTTAGAACTATTCTTTTTTCTTGGTGTATTCGTGCACTTGCTCTGCATTACAGGATCCTTGTAGTCCTCATGTTAGGTGTGGATAAATTACTTTTCTCTATCTTTTCCTTCCCTAGCTAGAATGGAAATATTTTCCTGCTACATGTCCTTGGCTTCTGTAACTGTCATTTAAGTCAGTTATCTACCTTAATTTAAATGTTGAGTAATGTAATAAAATAAAAAAATACCAACAGTGTATTGCTATCTGTAGAACACTTCTGCTATTTTTATTTCCTTGCTTTACATGAGATGGGGCAAATTTAAGAGGGACTCCAGAGCTATTGATTACAAAAATTATTACCTCCCTCTGGGAAAGACTGCAGGCCCAGAGAGTGACACCTGGGTGAAATGGCCCAGGAAGTGTCATGGCGCTCACTCATTGGTTATGGTCTCTCCTGGATGTCCAGTATCAGCCACTGGGTATTAGATGAGATTCTAGGTTAAGTGAACCTTTGGCCTGACCTGGCAGAGTTATTTTTACTTTCTTCTTTGCTGGGAATTCATTTTGTGTGCTCTATTTATCACGTCTCAGGCAGTAACTGGGGGCTTGAGTGTAGGGGGGAAGGATTTGAGCAGTTTTTTACACATGTTGGAAGAGAAACAGGGAAGAAGGTTTGGAAAAAATAGCCTAAAATGTCACTTTTCTGACTAACAACTGAATCAGTCAGGTTTTCCTTCTTGCACCTCTCACGCTGCTCCTAAATTGCATTCTTAGATCGCAAATCATTCTTGCTGTTGTTCTGCTGTCACTTAAAAATGGTGATAGTCATTAACCTTTTCTGATTTTTTTTTATGGTTTCTCTATCCTTTCTTTTTCATTACTGCTGAGCATCATGCTTGTCTTTCCCTTGTTGTGGTTCTTACAGTCTTTCTTGGTAGTGGTGAACATGCGGTAAAGCTTCTGTTGTTAATGCTTTTACAGGTTTTTTATCTTTAAGTTGGCTACATAATTTCTTACTCTTATTACATATGGATATTGGTAAAATATGCCTTGACACTGAGGAATAAACAATAAATATACCAGAAGTAATTTGTCAACAACTTTAGCTTTTGGTATGGTGATGTGTCATACCACGAACCTTACACAATAGTCAACTTCTTGTTTACTTTACACCTTACACCTACAGAAATCAGCTCAATTTTTCTCTTGAGAAAGGGTGGCATGTTTAAAGCAAACAAACAAAAAAAATCCAAAATTGAAACAAAGCTGTTTAACAACTTCATATGAGTACTACTTATATAAAAGATGAAGACATTTCTTCCCAGAAGGACTTAATTAAATTTTTGCCGTTGTAACAGAGGTATTGTGACATAAGTATTTCCAGTATATCAGTGTAATGGTGAATATATATATGTGCTGCTGGGTGTGAGAACAGAAGAGATAAAGAGCTAGTAATTTGAAATTTAGAAAAATAAGTCTATCTGAAATAGTCAAAAAAAGAAAAATAACAAGAAAATTCACAGCCTCTCTGGGGAAAGAATGAAAGAAGCTGTTTCACTAAAATATGAACATACATTGACTGGTATCAATCTTCAAAGCAAGTAAAATTCTCCTGAATGTCAACATCTACTTCATTTTGTCAAAATAAACCTGTTTGACACTGTTTTTCAAATGGAATTTCAACATGAACAAAAAATGCAGAATTCAATCTATATTGAGTATCTTTGGTCAGTGGCATAATGTGGATAAGTAATAATATATTGGTAGTGGCCTATCTCGCAAATTAAGAAAATACTTCAACTAGAACTTTTATGACTATACCCTTACAGCTTGGCGTATGTTTTCATATTCAGTTACTGTGTGGAAGGTGTTGACAGAAAATGAAATTTTAATTTTATACACAGCCAACAAATCTTAATAGTGGCCTGATTTTTAGTAATGAGACCTCAGCAAAATGCGTATGTCACCAGGGGAAAAACATTCATCAGTTTGGAAAAATCCCTAAACCTGTTTATCAGCCACCTGTCTTAAATTACTCCTCCTTTTCCAAGAAATAATTTTGTTGCTTTCTAAAGACCCTCTAATTGAAAATGACACTCAATTAGGAAGGAAAGAAGTGATATTCCCAACTAGACAACTGTGCATGAATATCAAATGCACCCTTGTTCATAATCCATCAAATTAACTATTCAGTTAATATAGAATAATTAACCTGAGAAATTAATATTGTCACAGAAACTTCATGAGCAAGATATCTAATAATTTTTAAGAACAGTAAAATTTCAGATGGAATTGAGCAAGCAATTTTTTTAACCTTCACTGAGAGTCTTAGACTAAAATCATTGTTACAGCTCTTGAGTTCTATTGCAACAATGTCTGCATAGTCTGTGCTGTTTATATGCAATGTGATTATTGTCTGGAAATAAAGCTGTAGTAGCTAATATAAATACCTTCTTCCCTTGTTCCAGATGTCACATATATTTAACCTGCAAAACTTATTCTGAGGTGCTTTTCTTTGTGTGTGCCCCCAAGGACTTTGCACTCTTTCTTCTTCAGCATATTGAAAGAAGAGGTTTTCTCTTCAAAATTATCTGAAAGACTGGGACTTAGAATTAATAGGAGCAGGTTATTATCATGGTTGCCAGTCACCATGTCTGTACTTGAGTATTTTTATCAGTTGTTTTTATCCTAGGTCCTTTGATTTGTACTCTGGGAACAAAAAGTAATTATTTAACCAGGTGAAATAAAAATTGCTTCCCTTCTAGACTGTGTAGATTTGTAGAGGGTATTTTTAGGTTTCTCTTTTTTTTTTTTTTTTTTTTTTTTTTTTTAATAAAAGGTGGGGGGTGCAGGGGAGGAAGCAGGGAGAAAATTGCACACTGGAATTTAAAAATTGTAGTGCCTGTTTTCAGAGGAAAAATATCACAAATACTTCCAAACCTTTTTTTCTACTATTGTTTTTTTATTTAAACCTTTCACTTTGGAAAGTGTAGCTTGTGTGCTGCAGCCAGTAAGAAAGAAATATTTTTAATAGTTGTTGACTGCAGTATGCTGGAGCTGATGACCAAACTTATTAGCTTAATTGGGTTCAAAGTTTCATTTAGTCTTTTCATAGTAACCCAGTTATTTGGCTTTAATTTTTGCAGTCAAAGTAGTAAGGTTGAAGTAAACATTATGATACCTTGGTGAAAATCACAGTGAGAGGGATAAATGTTTAGTTATTTCATCAGCAGCTCATCTGTAACCATTTGTGATTTTTTTTTTTTAATTTAAATTAGACCTTCCATGAAAATTTTACTGCTCCTCAGACATTTTTTCTTTGAGACATTTCTGAAATTTGAGTTTAATGATAAACAGATTATTTATAAATGAAGGGTTCATGAGCAGGAACAGCAGTATTATGGAATATGTGATAAAGTACAGTAGCTGCTTTAATTTTAGGCTACCTTTCAAGAGCTGTACATCTACTCTCATGGATTACCCACATTTCCTTCATCTGTACAACCTTGCCCATCCACCACTCTCAAACATGAGCATGTATGTCTATGCTTTGCATGGTCCACTCCACAACTGATGTCAGATGCAAATACGAGCTATCCAGGCTCTACAGTGGAGTTCCCAGAGTGAGAATAGAGGGGAAAGGCACCAAGATCACCTCTCCTCAATTTCTGAGGAGTACAAGTATGTGTTTTCCAAGAGGGCCAGTGGTCGTCTGTTTATTTTTGTCCCTGTCAAAAAGGTATTTTAATTTACTCAAAAGGTAACAGCTGTTGTGTACCTTAAAGTAAAATAGCAGCAGAAAAAAAGGCATCTGTAATTTTTATAGGAGTTTGAGTGATCTCACTAATACTCCTTTATATTATGCTTGCTGATTTTTTTCTTGCAGTAAAGCTTTAGTTTTTTGGGTTTTTTTGCTTCTAGTACTTCAGAGCATCTTAGCTAAAGCACATCAATAACTAGCAACAAAAAACCCCTTATTTTAGTAATCAGGTTAAGAAACCAGGGTGGAACAATTTGCAGCAACATCAAAATCCCTCTTCTGTCTTTTTCTTTCAGAAAGTACCTCTGAGCCTGATTCACGAAGAACGTATACACTACAGAACTACTTGAACAATGACTATAAGTACAAAACACATAATTTACAGTGGATTTCAGGTAATTTATTTCTACATACAGCATGAACATAATGAAAATATGCTGCCTTCAGTAAACATGTATCTTCATGCTGAGGTGACTACTGTATTCTGAAAAAAAAGTTATTTAATGGTGCTATTATAGAAAGGTGTGTAGCTCAAAGAGTTGTGATTTCTTTTCCTTGGGTACATGTTCATGGCGAGCAATATTCTCCTACTACTAAAACCGCATATTTACTTCTGTGCGTTTTTGTAGAAGCATGTTTATCCTCTGAAGTGTGTCAGCTTGCCATGCATCAGGTTATCACAGATCAGGAGGATACAGGGCACTTTTCCCTTTGAATATGCCTAGTGCCCTAAAGGAAAGAGATGCCAGAAGGTGGGGGCTGTGAGTTTCAAGACTACGTTTTGTGAACATTCTTATAGTATAAGCACCAACATGGGAAACACAACATTGACCAGATTTTTGAATTTTATTTCCTGTTTAAAAGCATAAGGGGAAAAGAGAAGTAGCATGAAGATGAGCATTTTACTTATTGTTTTTTAGCAGCTCTCTTGTTCTTCTAGGAAATCAGTATCTTCACAAAACAGCTGATGGAGACGTCCTACGTGTCAATGCTGACACCGGAACATCCTCAGTAATCTTGAAAAATACAACATTAGTAAGTTGACTTATATATGAAGACGTTGATGAAAGTATTGATTTTAATATTTTGTTCTGCACATTTCTTTGGAGTCAGTGCTTAATGTATTCCTTTTGCCCTGTGTTGACAGGATAAATACAAGGCAACCACAGTTTTATTGTCTTCTGACCAAAAGTTTGCTCTTCTGCAGTACAACTATAAAAAGGTACAAGTGCACTTTACTTCTCTGAGGTTGAAGCTGAGAGTTAAAGGTTTGAGAAGAACTGAGAGGCTGAGAGAGTGTGAGGGAAATGCAGGAGGATGGATGAATGAGATGAATGTTTTCAGGGGAGCAATGAAGTTGAGCTGGCAGGCGGAGGAAAAAGAGTGGTATTGTCTCTGAGCTTGGGCAGAATAGATACAACTACCTGAAAAAAAAGAAGCTGGATAAAAAGTGGATGGAGAGATATCACAAGGAGAGTGAGGATAGATGGTTCTTCTGGGAAGACAAGCTAGAAGAGTAGATAGGCATGACTGTCCAGGGAGTTGTGTGGGTAAGGGAGAGTGATTAGTAGATGTGCTTGTATACATATATACATAGCAGATACATACAAGCATATATGATTGTTACATTGTGATGTTAGGACATAGGAATTTAAAACAGGTGAATGAAAAGCAGTATGTGCTTACAAGAGAAGCCTCATCCCAACTTGCTGCTGAACCATGCAACAGAGGTCAACCTGCATTTATTCCAATTGAAGACAATTACAGAAAACTAATGGAGGCAATAATTTGCCCTACAGTATGTGCACTGAGAAGCCAGAAAATGTGGTGTTTCTTTTATTTACGTATTTATTTCCCTCCCCTAGAGCTGCCTGTTTTCTTTGTAAAAAGCTCAGTGCAGACTTGTCCAGTGTACAAATACTCAAGCAGTGTGTCACTGAGCTCTGTCTACAGTTTCTGGATTTTCAGTCCAAGAGTGCCTCTGTCACTGTGCCAGCCACAAACCATGCACTCAGTCATTGTTTTGGGGTTTTTTTGTTTGGTTGGGTTTTTTTCAGTTTTAGCTTCCTTGCTATGTACTTGTTACCTTTTTGTCTTTCTGAATTGTTCAGAATTGCTTGACTTTTCACTGCGCTGTTAGAGACCAAAAAATGTCTTACACTTTTTTCCAGCCACCCTAGATATCCCCTCTCCTTGTAACTTATTGCTCTATAATATTTTATTAAGAGTTAATTTTATTTTAATGCTGAAGCAAGATCTTTTAACCTTTATATAATAGTGTGATTGAAAGTTATGATATTATTAATCTTCATTGCAAGAAAACAGAGTAACAAAATGAATCATAAAGATGTAGACTCTTCTTATGTAATAGCCATCTGGTTGTGTAGTACTAAGTTATTGTTTTGTATCTTCTTAGAAATCTTCAAGAACCATATTAGAAGGTGGCATTATTGTGACATGTCAATACTGTGGGTTAAATCAAACCTCTTCAGTCCCACATAGTGAATGCATTTAAATGTGCCTGCATTATCATCACCTTTCTCTCTGAAAGTGCCCACAGAGTGATACAGACTTCAAGAAGCAGGTTTCTGAGAGAAAGAATTTCTATGACAATATGAATGGGATGGGAATAGGTGACACTGGAACTGGAGGAACTGCTACAGAAATACCGCTGGGGCTTGTGAAGACTGCTAAACAATAAGATGCCAAGTTAAATAATACATCATGAAAAATGAGACAGACAACAGCAAGTGTGCCACTAAGACAAAAGTAGGAGAATTAACTACAATAGTTTGCCATGTAACTACGAGGATTTCTGAAAATCTGCAGCATCTTTGGCCTCTGTATCTCTGTCCTTAATCAGTCAGTGACTTTTGTCATAGTATTTAAGTGATGACCCTGGAATGGTTGCAGTTCTTACACTCTGCAGGGACTTGTTACCACTGTATATTCATTCTCCTGTATGACCTACTCTAGGTGATCCTGCTCTTGCAGGGGGGTTGTATTAGATATCTTTCGAGGTCCCTTCCAACCCTAATGTTCTGTGATTCTGTGATAGTGTTCTGTCCATCTCACACAAAAACATGATGAGGGTTTCAGAAATCATTCAAAGTGTAAGAAATGTGAATTCTGGTTAAATTTATTTCCTTAAAATAATTCTTTTACAGTTGTGGAGGCATTCCTATTCAGCTTCATATCACATCTATGATTTCAGTACCAGGTCAGTAATTTTACCACACGAGACATAGATTTAACATTTTGCAATGAAATGACATTTCACTGATTTCTCTTAACTGCATTTTGGGTTTCTTTTTCCAGTTCTATCTTAGATGGCGGACTGCTACATAATGATACACAATATATATCCTGGTCACCTGTTGGTCACAAACTGGTTAGTAAAGATATTTGTACATATGACATGGAAGCTTATGTTATCTGCACCCTTAAGGTTTCTTGGGACTTTCCTACTGCTAGATGATGAAGTAGCAGAACTAGTTTCCAAACTGACTACTGTTGCTGGAATGACTTCAGAATCCATCTGTGTGTTTTGTTCTTTAATGAAAATGCATTCCTGAAAGTAGTAGTGGCCCCAGTAGTCATGGAATGCACAAATGCACAGGAACTTTTGTGTTTTTACAATTGCAGACAGTAGCTCATCCCTTCCAAAGGCAGCAGCATTACAGTTGTTTACTTACTCTTTACTGTGATTACTCTTTACAGTGATCTCATTACACCATAATCAAGGAAGGTTTTTTTGAGGGATACATGTAACAAATTAGAGAATCACAATCTCTCTTGCAGTCTTTCCCACTGTCCTTTTCTTCCTCCTCTGCTCCCTTATCCTAAGCCACTGTGTTCATAAGTCTTGTGCATTCCCAATGGTGAGCATCAGATCTGACTAAAGACCTATCACAGGAGAATGTGGTGTTTGTTTATTCTTATTGCTTGTAGTATAGGGATTATAGAGCTCAACCACAGAAAAGACCATTCCGTATCTCAAAGAGCTGTCTAAAAAAAACTGCATTCAGTTGTTGGAGAGGAAAAATGGGGGTGATCAGAGAGTCAAGCAGGTGCCAAAAACTAGAGGAATTCTGAGTACCACTGAAGAAATACACCATCTTTGCAGATCTTT
Organism: Megaceryle torquata; assembly: GCA_024611175.1. Classification (NCBI taxonomy): domain Eukaryota; kingdom Metazoa; phylum Chordata; class Aves; order Coraciiformes; family Cerylidae; genus Megaceryle; species Megaceryle torquata. Next base: position 100,026 of record JANIJG010016777.1, on the reverse strand, counting down.
TGGCAATGCTGAGACCGCAGCGGTGTTTTACCAAAGTACTGACAACTTTCTTTGAAAGACAAATTAGTGAAAAACAACTTCTAATGAAGAATAATAATCTTGTGTAATCAGCAGAAAATGAATAGCAAGGTTTTCAAAACTTGATACAGTAACGATGTCATTTATTGTAGTTGATTGGGTTTTTTCCATCTGGGCCTGAAGTTAGGTTGCTACACAAGATTCATCTTAGTAATTCAGTTCTATTAAGTATCAGTGATATTTGGTGAAATGCAACTTTCAAAGATAGTATTTTGTCATCTCATGTAAAACTAAATTTCCCAGTAGATGAGGCAAAGGAGGGAAGTAGGTTATACTCTAATAGTAATTGTAATCACGATGTTTTGCAGGCGTATGTTTGGAATAATAATGTTTACATAAAAGCTTCACCAACAGAAAAAGCTGTGCAAATCACTCACAATGGAGAAGAAAACAGATTTTTCAATGGAATACCAGATTGGGTTTATGAAGGTAACTATGTCATGTATATTTCACTTTGCATTATGATGTAAAAACTTTGGTTTATTTTAATTACCTTTTTTATAACTGTTACATCATTTCTTATAATTTAAAAGTTCAAAATAATCTACATCTGTGTTTTAACAGAAGTATACATCCTTACTCAAGCTTAATACTAGACTACTGTGAGGATCTAAGAATGGAAGTGAGTTCATCTAACTTGTAGCCCATCACTGAAAATCATAGTGTGTGAATTAGCTACATATGATAGATTAAAAGCTTTGATTCTAATGTCTCACTTCAGAACCCTAACAAACCATCTTCACTTCAGTATCTGAACTTCAATTCAGAAAAAAACTAATGAGAACAGTACCTATGAAGGAAGAGCCAACTTATCACTTATAGCAAATGCATTTGCATCTCTTTCAGAGGAAATGTTTAGCACCCATTCTGCTCTCTGGTGGTCTCCAAATGGCAATTTTGTGGCATATGCGGCATTTAATGATTCAGAAGTTCCCGTTATAGAGTATTCCTTTTATTCTGAGGACATCTTGCAGTATCCAAAGACCATTAGAATCCCATATCCTAAGGTCTGTGTTATTTATTAAACATGGTTTTTCTGCAAGTTCATTAAGAGGGTAGTCTCATTTAATCAGTTTCTGCAAGTGAAAATATTGTCTGTTTCTCCTCAACAGCTTTCTGTGATTATTCTTTCTGAATTCAACAGCATCTGGCAATGTTAAAGTCTTTTATTATCTGCAAGGGAAATCAAAATGAAAAAAAAAATAAGTATGATTTAATGTTTTGTTGTTTTATCAGAAAATTTTGAGATAGCAAGTAGACGTTGAGATAAAAAAAGCTCTTAGCGAACTGAAGTTTGTACAAAGCATTTGGTGGATATATATTGTATTAGGGTTATGCATGGTATCAATAATGGAATCTCCTTTAATTTGTAGCATTTTTAGTTGTTGGATGCTTGTATTGAGCTGAAGGGGAAGGAGTCTGCAGTTGGAGGGGTTTTTTTCAAACCTAAAGCTCTTAAGTTTTAGCTGTGAGAGTGAAGCCTTTACTGTGTGCAGCCCTTTCTTCTCCCCCTTTCCTCTCCACATGACTTTCTGCCCATTCCTCGTGGCAGATTTGGCACTGGACTAAATGGTGTGAGAGTCAGAGTCCAGTGTGTTCCAAACAGGTTCTTTCAGATACTCCATACCTGGAGGGTTTCATATTTAATACAGTATTTACCTGCATGAAGTTATTTGACATTACACAAGATTTTGATTTAGCAGAGCAATGCCCTTAAGACTCAGTGCAAGTACAAATTACACTGTAAGTACAACAATTGCACTATACTGCTGAATTACAGTATAAATGTTGTTCTCATCGCTGGTCTCCATAATATACTCACAGCCACAGTGCTGGGCATCCCTATTGGAAGGAAGGAATATATGGGTTGAAACCATCTCAAGCTCACTGCTTTGTTCAGTTCCTTTTATTCATCATGTGGGGTTTTTTTATACTTTATGTTGGACTGAGACACCTATATATTCCTAGCTGTCTGGCCAGCTCAGGAAGATATTTTCGCTCTTTTGATTAACTGGGGTAGAATAGCTCATACAGCTCAACTGATAACAGATGTTTGTCTAGTGTAACAGCCACCCTCTCGTCCTCTTTGTGCCAAGTTCAGCTTTCTCTGAAACAGCTGTGATCAGACACTCCCTGACCTTCCCACATGTGCCCACAAGGGCACATGGTCTTTGCCCGTGCCCTTGGAGTGCTGGCAATAGGGGCCACTGACAATCACAGCAAGCCACTGGGTCACTGGCAGCTGCAGGCGCTCTGCCCTGAGTGTGGCACCTGTGAAGAGACACAGGTGTGGAATGAACTGCCAATTTTAAATTGCACCTCTTATTACACAACCCCCCCCTTTTTTTTTTTTAATATTGCTGACTTTTGGAGGTGAGTCAGCTACAGTTACTTAATTTATGATGAAGACTTAGCTTGTTGTCTTCTAGAGAAGCGGAAGCAGCCCTTGCCGCTGATGATATATTACTGTCAGTAGCACTACGTTAAAGATAGTGGGATATGTGCTGAAGTCACAACTTTGATTGTGGTATAGGCAGCTATTACATGATCACTTAAGGTATCAGTTTCTACAAAGCACTTTTTTTGTTAGTGGTGGATTTGATTCACTGCTGGGTACCGTGTGTGCCATGTGAGATGAGGTATGGTCAAACACTGCTTTGGTTACAGCAAGCCCTATGTAGTTATGAATTTTTCTAAATGTAGTAGTTTTTCTTATCTAGAAACACATAACTAACACTTTCATATAAAAAAAAAATCAAAGGATAATTTATGTATTCATCTTCAGAACTGTATTTAGGAACTTGGGTTTTTATGTGTTCAGAGTTGGCTAATTCTACCTCACTGTCTATACTAATTTCTTCATCTATATTTTCAAACACTTTTTTCACTAAGAATATTCTTTCTTCAAAAATACAATGAAAAAATGTATTTTTAGGCAGGAGCTACAAATCCAACTGTGCAATTCTTTATTGTGGATACGACATCACTTCATAATTTCAGCTCTGCTGAAATTTCTCCACCTGCAGAAATCATATCAGGGTAAGAAATTTTGCTTAAATGTTTGCTTGTTTCTTTTGGTGGGAGAGGAGGAGCTTTTATGTGTGACCACCCTATATTCAGTGTATGTGGCAGTTTTTTCCAGTCATGCGGTTCTGGTAGCAACAAGATCTACCAGAGAAAATCTGCACAGAGATTATCCTCCTAGTGATTATATATAGATGGCATATTCCATGTATGTTATATTCAGAATGTGACAAGTTCTTGGCTCATCACATTCAGTGGAGTCTAACTATGGTGAAGTCATTTCACAGTACAACTTTAATATGAACAAGTTTTGGTATAATCAAATTATAATATATGTATTCCAATTCACTGGGGGGGAACTTAATGGTAAGTGAAGATTTGATTTCATTGGAAACAGACTTCTTGCTAAGGCAAGGTATTGTGGTTGTCTTCAGATTTATACTTAAAATGTTTGTTTTCTTTGGAAACAGGGTGAAAAACAGCACCTCACAGTAAATGGAAAATTGTAAATGGAAAATGCCACTGGAAATGCAAAACATGCTATATATGTATTTTGCAAAGAGCAGCTAAATTGGTTTAGAATGCACACACAGAGAATTTGGTATCCCAGATCTTGGGTTTTGTTTTTTTTCTTTTTAACAGTATTGTGGAAATTTTTTAGAGGTTTGTACTTACAAACATGATGGGTATGGAAGCACGGGTTATGATGATAAACTTCAGGAAAAAAAGCAAGAGATCTGGTAGCTAGTGCGTAAAACCAGCATTTTGTATGTGGTGGCCAAACAGCTGTATCTGTAATATCAGTGCTATTCTGTTTCAATCCTTGCCACAGTGTAACTAACCTCCCTCTGTTAACCCAAGTACACAAGCTTTTTATGAATATATTGTTCTCTGTTCTTTCTCTACAGTAACACTGCAAGAGCTAGATGTTATGTAGCTGTTGTGTGCTGGTTTTCACCAGAATTTCACTGTCTCAGAATTAAAAGCCCATTATGTTTTGGTCAGTTCTGTTTAAGATATCTGCTGTCTTACAAGTTACATTTTACCAGGGGTTTTTTGACACTAAACGAAAGGTGAACAATGCTGCTGTGTGACTTGAGGAGAATAACCATCATCTACCTTCCAGCTTTGTACCTATCTGCTAACACATGCATGAGTTATTAATTTTTAAATGAATGTAACACACTGTAAATCAGGATTAATACAAAGATAAATCAAGTCTTGAACAATGAGTGCAGGGACTCTTTCTCCCAGCAGCTGATCCAAATAACGGATAAGCCTTAGCGTGTACATCCTGCAAATGTTGAGGTGGCCAGAACAAGTCTTGGGGAGCAGAAGTACATGAGTAGGTAAAGGCAAGTGATATGCAACGTTGATGTCAGGTAGCTTTGCTCGTTGAAGCACAAACTAATACATATTTGCACAGTATGTATATTTAGACTACCGTGTGACAAGAAAGGTTAATTTTGGTGGTGAACAATTCTATTTTTACTTCCCTGGAGCTAAATTGTGAGTAAAACCAAATTTGAATTGGTGAAATTCCCCATACAACTACCTGGATGGGGATTTTGAGGAGCAGTGCTCCTGAAAATGGTTGCCTGCTGCAGCAGTATCTGGACCCTGTTGTACGAACAGTAGTTGTATCCCACATTTGAAGTGCCCTTCTGTTTCAGAGGAAAAGTTCCGTTATTTTCAAGGAAAGCTCCCAAAATCTGAATGATAGTGTTTTGCCATGTAAGACAGTAAATGAAACCTGAAATGTTTTTCATGAAAGACCAGCATGAAATCCATGTGGAATTTAAACACTACTTTAAACACCAACAGGGAGCTCCTGATGGCTAACAGGAGGACAAAAGCAATGGGTGCTGCTTGTCCAAAATGATCTGTCCTAAAAATAAGTCATGCTCAAAGTAGAGAGGTCCAGACAGTGCTTGCAGGAATATCACTTCTCAGCAGCAAATGAGGAAGGGCAATGCAAAACTACTGTACTCTATACTTGAGTTAGTTGCAGCTTAGTTAACTATTTCATATTTAAAACTGAGGGTGAATCCCTAGTCTCAATAGTAACTTTAAAATATCTATTATGTTATAATAATAGCATAATAGTAACATTTTGGTTTCCCATGTACTGTCTTTATTGTCTGGATAATGTATAGTTTCCAGAATTATTAACTTCCCTCACTGTGAAGGAACAAAAACTATGGGGTTAACTCCTCTTTTACAAAATGGAAAACCACTATTATAGGTACATGAAGAACAGCAGTTGTTTTGTTGTTTGTCTGGGTTTTTTTTCCAACCAAGTTCCTGCAAGGTGCTTTTATAATATTATTGGTCTAAAATACACAATTTGAAGCCAGTGACAGTAGCAATGAAATGACCTACCAACTTCCCAGTCAAATATGAATGCAAAACCAGACCTTCTTCAAAGCAAAGAAATAAACTTGAAAGTGGTCACTAAACCACTTTTATATTTTTAATCCACCCACACTAATTGTAGAGGTTTTGATTTTTCTCTCCTTCTCCCCCCACACCCCAATCACAAAGATACTCTCATTACAAAACTTCCCACGCTTTTTTTTTTTTTTTAACTAACTTTGGGGGAAAAGGGAATATGAACTTGGAACTAAGTCAAATGTGCAAATTATGGTTAAAAATGTATACTTGCCTTGGAGGGGAGGTTTGGTTGTTTGGGTTTTTTTTGTTTGGGTTTTTTTGGGGGGGTTCTTTTTTTTTCTTTTTTTTTTTTTTTCTTTTTTTTTTTCCGTTCATCTGGCTTCTAGGAGATAGGAGAGATCTAAATTAAGAAAAGACAAGTATATCTAACAGATTGTAATGGTAAACAAAGCCACTACATTTTATGTGGTGCCTTTTAAAAATTAATATACAAGAATATTAATGAAAAGGAGTATCTGAGAAGAATATAAAATTCTTCATATCAACTAGCTGGTATTCTGAAGATCAGAGTAAATTATTCAATTAGTAATATCTGTTCTTGGTATGATCTTCACTCCAGTTAATGGAAATAAGTTCTAAATTGAATAAAGTTATCACTCAGAGTGCTTATAAGCAACCAACTTCATGCAGTTAAGGATAAAATTCCAAGATCTAAAGCCCATGTAACTTAATATTCAGAAGAATTTCCTCTAGATGCACACAGTACAAGATTTATGGACAGTCTGGAGTAGCTATTGTTTTATGCATTAGAGGATAGTGATGGCTGTTAGAATTTAACTGCAGTCTTTCTGGAATTGGATATTTACAAACCATCTAATTCTTCATTGTATGAATGAAGATAACCAAGGCATCTTCTAGTACCAAAAAAAAAAAAAAAAAACCAGACGGCAAACAAAAATGGCTCAATTAGATTTGCATCATTGTTTACTGCTGAAGAGTAGATTGAAATGAAAATAGCCAAATGAGTCTCATTCAGTGAATTTCTGAATTGTCAAATAAACTATTACAAAGAGGATTTTAACTGCCTAATGCTATTGCTGTTTCCAGGGATCATTATTTGAGTGTTGTAACATGGGTGACAGATGAAAGGATCTGTCTGCAGTGGCTCAGAAGAATTCAGAATTTTTCACTCCTCACAGTCTGTGACTTTCAAACTGATACTGGAAATTGGTTATGTCCACAGGTAAGAAAAATGAGGTGACAGAGTTGCAATGCTTGATAAATGAAGCTAGAAAGGATTAGAGTATCTCTGTGTATTTACCTTTGTAGAAACATAGCCTGATGTAAAATTATTGTTTGTTCTTTTGTAGGCAAAACAATTTACAGAAGAAAGTAGTACTGGCTGGATTGGCAGAGTGAGTGTTCAATTTCTAAAACTGTTACATAGTAAATAGTACTGATAATTAAGAAACTTCCGTATGAGCTTCTTGCTGCTTGCAGTGTGCCTAGCATGCAGGTCTGATCCATTCACCTGTTGCATTTTACATATACAGGAAAAAATAGTCAAATGGAGCTGCTATGCCACCTGCTCCTGGTTTTAAGCTTTGTGGGTATGGAGTTCTGAACTCCAGTCTGGGCTGACAGTGCAGCATGGGCTGGAGCTGTAACTGCATCCTCTGTAACCCATGCATCCTGTTCAGCTTGCCAAAAAAACACAGAGTGCTCCTTACAGACTCCTCCTTAATTCTGACCTGCTGTTTTCGTAGTGGTAGGTAAGGGCAGTGCAGAAACCAGAGTTCAGAATTCTCTTTGTTCTGGGGGACTTGTCAGCCATGCTGGTTTGGCTGCACTCCAGTCTTCCTGCCACCTCCAGGATGATCTAGGGGATAAAAAAGTGTATTAGAGGAAGGGTATAGAGGACAAAAGTAATTTTTATTGTTGCAGGTTACAGCAAACCATTCCAGGTTCAACTTGGGGGTTATTTATCTGTTTATTTTTGCCTCACCCAAAATATCCCTTAAAGACAACTGAGGACAAGGTGCACATAACTGACCAGATTAAAATTTTCATACGCTTCTGCCAAACCAGTTGCTGCTGTCTGGATATGCTTTCCAAGCTGCCTCTCAGTCCTCTCGTACATGGTAGAGAGTAGGCACCTAATGAACTACACAGAAGATCTGGGGGAAGTGAAACAGAGATGCAAAAGTTCAGACTTGGAGGGAGAAATGAGTTTCAGAGTTTTTGATGAGAACACAGAGTACACTTTCCACTCCCGCATTTTCCACACACTGATTATGCTTTAGTCACTAATTCACTTTTGAAGTCAAAAATGAAAGTTTAAAGAAATGCAAAGAGGGAGGCAACAGCAGGGATGAAATCATCCACAGTATGAAGATGAGAGATCAACCCACCTGCTGTCAAATTTGATATGGAAAGGAAGGCCTTAACGCTGACACATTTTGCTTCTCTGCAGCAAAGGCTTCACAATTAGACAATGTGATGATCATGCTGCAGACTTTGTAAACAGTTGTGCAAAATGAGAGGGCAAAATGCAAGTCTGTGCCATTAAACTAGGTTGTTGGTTTTTTGTTTCTTTTAAAGAGACAACCCACATCTTAGGAGCTGTTGGAGGAAAAAGATAATTGCACTGTAGGATTCTTGGATTTGAGAAGGGAGGGGAAAGTAGGGAGGATTGAAGAGGGGATAGGAAAGGTATATTTATTCCTTTCTTTTATTCTTACCTACTTCAGGATGATAAATGACACTTGACTGATAAGGGATATTTTTATGTATCTAAGAGGTGCATATTTACACACATACATACATTCAGTCCATGTAAGTGTATATACAAACTTAAGTAAATTATATATGTGTGTAAAATATAGACATATAGTTCTCTGTATATATCCATAGGGTGGGTATTTCTGTATTTTCAAAAGTAGAGGTGAAATCACACTTAATCTAAGAATGCTCAGAACAGCCTGTGTTCATGCATAAGGCTTCCAGGTCATGAGCTAAGTTAGAGCTTGCCAGTTGAGTTGAAGGCAAGTCACACTTTGTAGAAGTAAGACTGTGATAAGATTGAAGCAAGGAAAATATTTGCCAGGTTATTTTTTGCAAAAATACCACTAGGGAAGACAGAGAGATTACATGGAGTATATGAGTTAGGAAGACTCGGGTTCTCTTGTTTCTTACCAAGTGACCTGAGGCAAATCATTTCATCTCCCTGTTTCATGTTCCATTTCAAAAATGGGTGTAACGTCTTAGAGGTAATTGCACCGTGTTAGTTGGCTAATTAACATTTTAGTCGTTTATCACATAAATGACTTGTATTTCATTCAGCTCAATTTCATTCCTCTGTTGTTTTTTGGTTTTTGTTTTCTCTGCCATGTGGAGCATATCCAAATGACAGTCAGTAAAAGGAATCCATTCATTTCCATAAATCCCAGTTGATAAATGGATCATTACTTCATGAAAATATTGTTCCAGTTTGCATTCTCTGGTATTCACCTAATTACTAGCATCTTGTTTTTGTTGAATAAAGGGGAACACTTTCCACTGTCAAGCTAAAAAAAATAAATAAATTAAGAGTTCAAAGAATTTATTCACAAATCTGTGTTTTAAAATGGGAAATTCAAGGAAAACATATTTAATGTTTACATTTCTATAGGTTACAGCAGCATGTTGGCATCGGACAGAATAAAACAGTGACTTTAAAAGTAGAGCACATATTGTTTCCTAAAATGGTAGGAAAATAGGAACACCTGTACAACTTTAAATTCAAGAGGAGGTAGCAGGGCACATTGATCATTACCAGGGCTAATCCTCAGGAAATTCTGCTGCTTAAGGAGCAAGAAAATGTTTTGTGTGTTTTAGGATAATGGCTCTACCTACTAAGTCAGTAGGCAAATTTTTTTTGCAGTATGTTCAGTGATGCATTGTTTTAAGTATTGAAACTCCTGTTCAGAGTTATCAAAACCTAAATTTATCATTTTGATTTTGGAGTTTTGTTGTTTGCTTTAATATAGACATGTCTCTTGTGTTCAAGTTTCAGCCATCTGTCCCTCACTTTGCGCCTGACAATGCTACCTACTACAAAGTCTTCAGCGATACAGAAGGTTATAAGCACATCCATTACATAAATGGTTCACAGGTAAGTAATAAGGTGTAGGACAGTCACTGCTGACTTGTGTTTCTCCTAGTAATCAAGGAGCTTCATGTTCTGCTTTTTGCCTTGCTTTCTTCCCTCCGCCTTCTAGGTTCCAGTACCTATTACCAGAGGAAAATGGGAAGTAATCAGCATAGAAGCTGTAACCAGTAACTTTTTGTAAGTATTGTAACTAAGCTGAAGATTCCTATCAGGAGGGCTTGTAACAAGGCTCTAAGCAAGCAGGGAGGGGGAGAACAGGGAGAATGTTATCATTTAACTCATTAAAAATATGATCTAAACATGTAAGATAAATGTTCAAATACTGTAATGTGCTGTAAATATTTTACCAAAACCAGTATGTTTTGCATTTATAGATACTACATTAGTAATGAAAACAAAGGATTGCCAGGAGGAAGAAATCTCTATAAGTAAGACATTATTTTTTTCTGCAGTATGAGTAAATTATTTGTTAATGGAAAAGAAACTTTAAGAAAAATAATTACAGAATAAAAGAATTTGATATTCGCAGTCTAATGTGGGATCCCGTATAGGATAATTCCTGAAAATCAGTGTAGGAATATAAACTGTAAAAATAACTAAAACATTTTTCTATAAAATAAAGGGAAATTGTGAAAAGAAAACCAATCCTTAAGCAATAAACCCCTAAAGGAAGCATCTCAAGCTTTTTTTGCTATAATTATACATGATGCTATGATATATGATTGCAGTATTCATTTAACTCAAAACTTTAAAGTCTGTCTTCTTAAAATCAGTAAGGACTTTACTTCTGAATTTTAACGTATTTTATTTGGTCATTATCTTTAAAAGGCATATATTTGTTTAGCATAGCTTAAAAAAAATAAAAGTCTTTCATCTGAGTTGAAGCTCATCTACTTTGCAGAGTGCTCTTGGAAAGCAGTCCAAATTCTACTAAATGTGTTAGCTGTGATCTGAATCAAGAAAGATGCCAGTATTATTCTGTGTCCTTCAGCAAAGATGCACAGTATTATCAGCTAGATTGTCATGGTGAGTGTATCCAGAATTCACTGGCATAAACATGACTCATTGATTAGTTGGGTGGGGAAGTTCACTTCAAGATCTTGATCTGCAATGTGTAACAATGGTATGTGTTGATATCATTGGATAAATACACTGGCAGCAGAAAAACATAACTCCCTACTAAGCTCAAAAGCACCTTGACAAAAATTACAAGGATAAAATTTGATAGTTCTATCAGTGGACCTAAAAGAGGTGCAAAACACTCCTGCCCACTGTGGATCTCCTTGAGCTGCATGGGGAGCTTTGTAGAAGGAAATGGAGGCTCTGGGAGCAAGGTGAGCAAAAGGCTGGATAAAGAGAAGTGGTCTATGTGTGAGAATAAAATTTAGATAAATAGTGCTGGACAAAAAATAATTATTTAAAAAAAATAATAAGTTAAGCTTACTACAGTACTGTAGTCTGATCTGTGAGTGCTTGTGCTAGATAGTACAAGGGATAAATTAATCAAAGGGTGGGAAAAATAACATCTGCTCTAAAATTTCCCTTAAATTGATATGTATGTTGGTTTTTTTAAGATGCAAAGATCTTCCTTGATCTATGGGCTAGAAGGACAGACAGCAGAGAGGGAATTGCTCTGTCAGGTTGTAAAAATGGTTGTTTGAAGACTGCCATGGTCTCCATGACAAGGCTTACTGATTTCTGAACCGTGGTCCACAAATGATAGGTAGACTTTGCTAAAGAATGGAAGTTTAATTCTTCAGTACCTCACAAACCTGCAAGACAGTCTGAGTATTTTGCAGGATCCTGGGGCTTGAATTTGGGCCATACAAACTTAAAATCCATCTTGTACAAACTGAAGGGAAATGAGTTCTGAGCTTTTATGATTCACCCACTTCCAATTACTTCACAAGGGCTGTGCTTTGAGATAGCATGAAACCTTCCTGTTTATGTGCTATATTAACAGGTCCTGGCCTGCCCATATCTACTCTTCACAGAAGCAGTGATGATCAAGGTATGGGATTCTCTTAAAACATAACTTGTGTTGAGTCAGAAAATTGCACTGTAAATATATTTTAATTCTGTTCTCATTGCTTAGAATAATAATTTACAATATCATTTATAAAGAGTAAATTTAATTTCAGCTAATTATTCTGATATAGTTAACCACATAGTTTGGCATACATTTATTCATGGTTATATAATATTATTTTATATTGTGCTAGAAAACAGTGAGAAACATATGACTTATTTAGTGGATAATTGTTCCTTTTCTGAAATTACGTTCAGATGGAAAACTGGGAAACCAGCTTTCTCATTACTAAATTACTGAAGGAGAACTATATCATAATATAATATATTATTGAATCTGATAGGAAAAACAAAAAACTGCAGTAAGCTAAGACTGCAGTGTGGGTTGCTATCATCTCAGATTTAATTTTTAAAGTGGTTCATGTTTAAAAGAGCAATGCACTTGAAAATAATGTATTTCATCTTTGACTCTTACTAATTCTGCTATTTAGTCCTCAGATACTTGGAAAATAACACTGCACTGGAAAATGCATTGAAAGATATTCAAATGCCTTCAAAAAAAATTGGCAGCCTTAGAGTAGGTGAATATGGTAAGTTCAAAAACATGTCTTTTCTCTTCCTCTTTCACCAAGGATTTCAAGGTCTTCTGCTGAAAAGTATGACAGAAGGTATAGGTGTAGTGGGAATTATTGCAATTATTCAGCACTTAGAGGAAAGAAAAGATTGTATTTTATTTTTTGATATCTCCAAACATTCTGTATTTCTCCTGAAATCCCAAAATACTCTTCTCTAAAATATGCTTTTTCCCTAGTGTAATATCCTGACATTTTCATGATGCTTAAGTCCTTTTTTCTTCCTTGATAATGACCCGAAAAACAGAAGTGTCTAACACCAAATTACATAAACAAATAATAGGAATGGGGAGTGGGCCACAGAGCTAGTAAGCACTGTTGAATTTAAATTAAATTATGAAGTCAAGTAGGTCTTAAATTACAGGTCAAATTCCCTTTGATTTTTGCTAGCAGATTGGGATAGTGAAGAAGCTTAGTTATTATCATAAAATGGAGACATGAAAATCTAAATGTAAAAGCCTGAAAAATCATATAGGCTACATTTCAATAAAATCTTTTTGTTTTGCATAGGGGAATATTTGGATATAACAGTCGTGTCCTTAAAAGGACGTTCACCCCCCAAGACTGTATAAACCTTTGTATATAGACTAGAACAAAATGCTAGAAAATTAACTGCTAATGCTTTTGCTAGTGGTGCTTCTCTGAATTTGCATGTCTGGGTATAGAAGCTTTCTTTCTGTGCTCCCAGGGTGAGGAACATCATATGGACCATCAGTGGGAGTCTGGTACCTGTCTAAACTGTTCTTGCTCCAGCCTTTGCTACAAGCTTTTCTCTTCATGGCAAACTTCTTGATAAAATGAATTAATTTTCTTAATGGAATTACATTGTACAAACTGTATTGAGCTCTGTCAGTCATTTTTAACTGTTCTTTTTGATGCCTCCTTCCTTACACTGTTACCTTATTTATAGAATAACTCTATTTATCTTTTGTGTTTTCTGTCTTTTATTTCTGTCGCATTTTTACTAGGGCTAAAGATGAAATCTTCCAGGGAAGATGGAGGTTTAAAGATGTTCCTCGTGCTATCAATTGTATATTCATCTTTTTATTCCTCTTTGTTCTTAATACTTCATCTCTTCAGGGTAAAAGCTTTTGGGTAAGGGGAATCAATTTTTAATGTCACAAATAGGAGAAATAAAGCCATTTATGTAGTCCTACTTCAAGTCCCAAGTCTGCTCACAAATCTGTGTATGTTATCAAAGAAGAAATTGGCTTCTGTGACTACAGAGTATGCAAAGACTTAAAATCAGTATTCTCATATGTTCAATTTAGATTTATAGTTTAAGTGTTGTAATGTCTTTCGAATTCATATCTGGACAAATTTCTCTAACACTTATATCCTTGCTATTACTGCAGTAGAGTCCATCAACATTGCTTCTTGCGTCCTTTGTAGCATCATTTCTTTTAAAATTAATAAGTGAACAACTGAGCCAGTCAGTTTGCAAAACTTGCATGGTGTAAGTTTAACACATTTAAAATGTTCAGCTAACTCTCAGCCAGCTTGAGTGGATACAGTGACATGGATAGAACTGGAGTAATTGTTGCTTGGGAAATAATAGATATTTGGATGTGTTTCTGCAGTGCTTTACAAACTGTCATGCAAAGCCTATCTGGCAGGTTCAAACTATTTAAAAATTCTTTTTAGTGCTGGGAGAGAAATTTGAGTAGAGAAACTTCATTGGGCTACTGTCAGATTTACCACTGTAGAGACTTAGCAAGTTTTACATGGAAGTTTATCATATAGAATAATATTATGAGACAGCATGTTGAGTTCCCAAATTTTAGTATTAATGTGGACATTCCAGTTCCAGACTTTCTGCTAACTTCGGTGTCAAAAAAAAAAAAAAAAAAAAAAAAAAAAAAAAAAAAAAAAAAGAAAACAAAAAACAAACAAACAAAAAAAAAAACCAGAAGAAAACAGTGTTGCAGATAACGACAGGGTGTTGCTTTGTGACTGCATGGGACAAGTGCC